>MU186628.1:57091-83216 GCA_016904865.1 Pissodes strobi | reverse complement strand
TATTATTATTATTATTATTATTATTATTATTATTATTATTATTATTATTATTATTATTATTTAAATGAACCGGATTTCTTTATATACCTAATAGCAAAATATAAATGTTTAGAAATAAATCTATGACATGTTTGTATGTATGTAAAGAGAATAAAGCATAAGCTAATATCATTATTCGTTTAAATCTGCCTTCATTGCGTGTTAAGATTACTGTAATATAAATATTATTAGTCTAGACATCATTAGCTAATCAGATGTGTATGCCATTACCGTTTGCAGCAAAATGCTGATCGTAACACCCCTACAAGCAAAGCCTAATCTTTATTTTCAACTATCACAAATAATAATCTGTTTACGAAAAATGTTATGAGCTTAGTTTCATTAAGTTTATGACTCGGTGAAACGTAAGAATTACTGATTCCATGGAAAGGATTTAAAATGATTTCAGTTCGGAAAAATGTAAGGAAAAATCTACCTATTAGCCGTTAGCAAAGACATATAAAAATAATAGATAGAGCAGGTAGTTCATAAGTTACCAAATGTTTACATGCCAACATTAGAAATGTTAACGGGAAGAGGTGGTAAAATAACGAATGAAATTAATGACGATGGGGGCCGACGCGCGTCAAGCATTTCATTCATGTACGGCTACAACGACGCGCCTGCGTAATGTTTTTACTGGCGGCGCACCATAGGCGTAACATTTTAGGGGACACCTGTTTAAAGTCAGGTAACATTGAAAAAATCTGATATCAAGCAGATAATAATAAGCCATTGCAAAAATTAAAATGACTAGACATTAAAATAATTTATTAGCACTGAAATATGCACACATAACTAAGAAAATTAATTGAAGTTAAAGTTCGGGAAAAAACAATTTACGTTTAACTGATAATTAATTAAATGATTGATTACAGGGCGTCGCTAGCCGTCCGACGTGCCGGTCTACATGGGAATAATACTAATTATATAAAGAAACAAAGGAAAAAACAAATTTCATTCATTACGAAATAAAATTAATTTGGTGTTAAAGATTACCTATTTTTCTGCTGCATGACATATATCAGCAAAATTTGAAGCGTTAATTAATTTTCCATAAAGTTTTGCAACTAATAATTTTGACATAGAAACATCGAATTCTATTAACTCACGACACTTTAAACATGTAATTGCAAACAAGAAATAGATAAAATAGGTACTTACTTTTCAAAAATAATGTTCGCAAAGTACGACTATGAGTTTATTTACTTACACATGGAATGTAATATTTGGGTTCAAATGAATGGGTACTCTGTTTTCATGGACATGGCGGCCAGTTCATACTAGACGAGTGCCGGCGCGGCGACAGGCAACGTTATCCGTGTGCACGGCAAAGGGACAAGCGCTGATTTCGTGAACAATGTGAAATGGTGAAGTAGTGGTATAGGGTCCAGTTTACATAATGTTTCTAGCGGAAAATAGGTATAACACTTCTTTTTTTTGTTTCCATCTTTACTCAAGTTTTGTATATAAATGTTTATATGTTAGTATTATGACCTACACGGTATACTTTAAAACGAAAAATTTATATTTTGACATGCTCTATTTACTATTAAATGTAATTTTTCTCTCATGTTATTAAAAACAAGCTGCGGATTCTCCACGATACAGACATCCTCAAGCTTTCATCGGCAGCAGCGCCGCGCCGCAGTGGTGGTAAATAATAGTACGGCTTGCATGCTATTTTATAAGAGGGGAAAGAAGAAGCGGAACGATATTGGCGTCTTCATATTTAGTAAACAAATCTGTCTATTTTTTATATGTCTTTGGCCGTTCGGTTGTTAAAAGAAATAACTGCTATTATTTGTATGTACATACTACAAGTAAGATATATTAGTAAAAGGATTTACGTAATCACTAACGTGGAGGTCTAATGGTTATGGCAAACGAGTTTCTTTCTGAATGATAGGTAAAGACCGTTCTTGTAAATGACTTATTTGGAATGTATGAATTAATTCACTGACTACATTTATTTAAGTGGTGCAGAAAATAGTGGCAGTATTTTTAATTATATCAAACATTTTATATGGCAGCGTTTTCTCACATTTTGTAATAAGATATTTAATATCAAAACTGCTCTCAGTACTGCCTAAAATTATGATCCAATCAGTGTCTTGCGGTGACGTACGGTTCGTGAAAGCAAACATGGATTGCTTCCTTTCTGGGTGTTAATAATTAATATCATGCAAATATTTCACTCGACAAAATAAGACAAAACTGCCAATATACGTGGCCATATACGCGTCATTTTCGTTAAACAGGGAGGCAAAATTTCAATTTTTTTATGAAATTTTTTAAAACTAATATCTTTAAGAATCCACAAGTATATGTCAAAATCGACGGTTGCAATATACGGGGCGTTACATTTCATTGGCTCGCATACCAGAACTAGAACCAGAACTTTTTTTGGCGCACCCTATATAAATTCTGACATGACATTTGAACTATCTGTTCTTTTCTCTCGCATTATTCCGATTTGATATAAATATAGAGATAATAGCTTAGATAGTATTGTGAACTACTAAAACATTTAAACTGCTTATTAATTTTCACCATGTCCCCAGTTTTTACTTGAACGTAAAATATATTATGTAAATATTAAAGACAAACTATAAGGAGCGTGTTAGAATAACATAAGCGATTATGAACCTTAAACGTGCAATGGTCAGCATATTTTATTATATTAATGCTCAAGCAATTCATCAGGTCGACCAATTTTGTCTCTCACCTTACCGCTCCACCTGATTTTACCATAGTACGTGACAGTCAGGGGGTTCTCACCTGCAACCTAATTCCGTGGCTGAAACTGAGTTTCACAGTGCACATGTATGTGAGCTTGGGGTTACCCATCTAAAGTAGTAAAGTCTAATATACGACAAATTTGTCAGAGTTCAAAAAAAAATAATTTCATAGTGGGATCTGCCAAACAGTTAAGAGTGCAGTGTAAATTATGAGTAAAATTATGTGACAGATACGACAATAATGAAAGAACAACTATCTACGTAATATTAATTAACACTACGTGTACATTTAAATTAGCATATTTTTATGTTAGCTCCTAAGAATTGAAATTAAGTCTTGTACAACATATTTTCCACTCCTTTCAGCACGGCAAAAGAAATGATACATGACGTTATTACTCGAAAGTCAAGCAAAATAATACATCGCTACGGGCTTTATATACTTTTAAAATATATTTATATAGTTTTAGCAATAAATATGAAATTAGAAACTCTTAGCTATAAATATCCCTAAAATAGTAAAAAACAACTTAACGAAATATGTGCAAAAGCGAATGATAACACACGCGTGGGTTATTTTCCTACCATGCATGTATGTTAGGAAAATACAACACAGTTTAATAAATCATGTGAAAAGTTGGATAATTAGTTAATAAAATTATACGTTTTTTATTTATTTTCTGATTTACGTCAAAAATATTGTAAATAACTCGCTGAAAAGATCACTTAAGATACTGGTCTAATTTACACACTTGGCTAATACGTTCCATGCTCGTTATGTAATACTTATTTATCTATTTAGGTATAAATTGAATATTGGATAGGTAATTAAGGGAACTTATTTTAAATATCTGTTAGGCACTGTCTTGCAATATTAATTTCGAAATTATTATTTCGCTCAGATAGCGACATGTTATTAACGGAAAATTAAGTACCTTTAAAGACAATACAAGCTCTCGGATCGAATATTGCAGTATAAACGCTAGTAGATCGAACCGATTATAAACTATAGCAGCGTGCAGCCTCTTTTATCAGCTAACCGTATCTGATCAACCACTAACATGTGCAGGGTGCACGTTCCTGGTCCGCCAATAAGCCAATCCTATCCATACGCATACAGGGTGCACCTATCTGACCCCTCGTATACCGAGCCTACCTATATATACATTATGCACTTACCTGGTCCGCCAATAAGCCGACCCCGCCTACAGACAAAGGATGCATATATCTGGTCGACTAGTAAGCCGAGTCCTTACACCTACACGTCCAGAATACACGCAATAGTGACTGAAACAAGCTCTTCAGGTTAAAGTCTCAAATAAAACGCCTTAGTTATTGGTCTTATAAGTATTGGTGGTATAAGCAATCAATTTTAAATCATTTATGACCACAAAGGAGGGGATGGTAAAAAACTTTATAATTGACCACTTTAATTAGTGGACTGTATTAACATAGGTAGGTGCGATTTTATTCACAGGGTATTCAAGGGTATTTTTAGGTATTATGTACTTTAATAATGCAGGATTCAATTTGCATTAAATATGATCAATTAATAAAATGTTTTCTAACTACTTTCATGCATTCATCTTTTCACACATAAAACTAGATACTTTACATCAGGTTAACTATTAGTAAATATCTAATATCTAACAAAACTTCTTGATTATTTGAATGTAACACGAACTCCTTTCTTTACTGGATTTGACCAACTTTCTTTTATTTCAACTAACTACTTTTCCGTTCACACTAAATACCTTGTTACTTCTGCAATCTCACAACTTAACTTCACAAAGGATATAAGACTTCGAAACTTGATTCGAATCTTGAGTACAGGAATAAGATCTGTCTTACTTCTTACTACAATTTCCCAACCGCCATTTTACCTTCTTCAATCGGCAACAGGAGAGACGCTACAAGTTCTATGTCTTGAGAAAAGGTGCAAAACACCCAAAAAGTCCCTGATTCAGCTTTGAAAAGGGGGAACAGAGTGCACCAGATATGTTCTAAATATCTATGCGAACAAATGAGAAAATGGCTAGATATCTTAGCGTCAAATAAGGCAACGACAGAGGCTGGTATTATTAACGCCAAGCTCAAGCCGATGCTTTAACGTTGAATGCTTTTAAGGAAATAAATTCTAATTTCTACAGAAGTGAAGAAAAAAGCGGAAACTGCCGATCAATTCCATTTTGTAGTTGAGGGGGAAAAAATGTTCTTTCTTTATTTGACATTAAGCTTTTTCATTGCATTTGGTTGCATCAAGGAAAATTCTTTATCGTGAGTATTAGAAAAATTATTTCTCAAAGAAGAAATAATATTGGAGTTCAAATATCGGATAAATACATTGCCCGCCGCAATATGAGAAACTGTCAATCTATATCCAATTTGCCATCAAGAAGATTCTGTTTTTCTCAAAACTGGCAGTACACTCAGTTAAAGCATTGGCAAAACTTACTTACACAAAAATACTGATTAGTTTTCCTATGTGGTTACTTAACGCTTTTAGATCCATGTTTATAAAATGCCTTGGGGAAGAATAAGCTGCTATCACTACGAGCGTGACATCTTAAGTTAAAAGTCTAAAACGGAGTTTTATCCACAATACCGACACAGAATTATTGCACTCGACGCGCTTTTCGCTAACCATGTTAGCATCATCAGGAGATGATTAAAACTAAATTTGAAACTCTACCTAACTCGCTTTTATACTAAATGTTTGCTTAATAAAACCTGGAATCCCACTAGTCACGCTCCATCAACCAATACAATAGACTATACGGAATAGGCCCTCTATCTCTATTTAAACTATTCTTACATTTAATAATTTCCATACTTTCATATGCGTCTAATAATCTCCTATCAGCTATATTATGAATTAATTTTAAATATTTAATTGTTATTATATGATTATTATCCAAAGCATGCTCTGCAACACCTGATTTTTCTGTTCTACCATACTTTAAATGAGCTATGTGTTCCTTGAATCTCGTTTATATAGATCTCCTAGTTTGCCCAACAAATTTTTGGTTACAATCCATACATCCAATATCATATATTCCACTTCTTTCTTATATTTCCATTTTGTCCTTTAGACCACCTAATAATTTCTTAATGTTGAACTGAGTTTGGTATACTAATTTTAAACCTACTTCCTTAACACTTTTTGGAGTCCTCTAGTATACTAAGGATTATATGGTATCGAGACATATTTTGTATCTTCATCCTGTTTGACGAAAGAAGTGGAATCACGAATGATCTTTCTAAACAAATGCATATTAATTAGAGTTTCACAGTAGGAATATATGGACATGATGGTGCTTCCAGGATCAAAATATTCCGGAGGTAAAATCCCCGACCATTCCGATCTCCGGGCGCTGGGTGGCCCTGGGAGCCCTTCATTCCGCATTTCACAGACAGCAAAGATACCGAACCAATTTAGAATAGATTTCTGCAACATAAGAGGCCTAAATACAAACATAAATTCGGTACACCAACATCTACAAGCAAATAGACCACACATATTAGCCCTTACAGAAACACAAGTATGTTCTACAACAACAACAGTGAACTACCTCTATCCTGGTTACGACTTACATACCCGATTTAGATATAAGTTCGGAATATGCCTTTTTGTCCGAAGCGACCTTTCATGTCACCGCGAGGAAACACTCGAACCGAACAACCTTGACGTCATGTGGCTCAAGTTCACCGCCAAGGGATTAACCAAGTTTATATGTTGTCTCTATCGCCCTCCGAGCGATAGAGCCTACCAAAGCTTTTTCTCACCACTAGCTACCACCTTTGACTCAATACAGGTCGATCACCCCAGTTCAGAAATAATCGTTCTGGAAGACTTCAATGCCCACAACACCGACTGGCTCAAACATCACAACAAGACCGACAACGAAGGTAGAGAAGCTGAAGCAATTTGCCATCAGCTGCGGGCTTACTCAACTTGTAGACGAACCAACTCGAATCTCAGAGAGGGGCGAATTCGCCGCCCTCCTGGATCTTTTTCTGACCACCAATCCTGACCAGTACAAGGTTACAGTTGGTCCGCCATTAGGTACCTCCGACCACAAACTTATTACAATGGTTTGTGAATTGCCACTCATACAGAAGGATCCACCATTGCCTCGCAAAATCTGGCATTACAATTCTGCAAACTGGGACGATCTAAGGCAGTTTTACCTAGATTCTCCTTGGCTCAACGTCTGCTTTGCCACTGACGACCCGTCAGACTGCTGCGAAGAGATCATGCAAGTAATCTCCTCAGGAATGGAAGCATACATCCCAAATTCCATCAAGTTACCATCAAAAGGAAAGCCCTGGTTCGACAAAAGATGCGAAAGAGCTGTAGGAAGGAAACAGCAAGCCTATAAGTACTGGCAGCAAAATCAGACCGCTGAAAATCGCAATTATTTTATCGAAGCGAGAAACGAGTGCAAGCGTGTGATCGACGAAAATAAGGACAAACACAATCAAAGGATCAGGAATAAACTTTTGCAATGCCCCAGTGGCTCCAGGAATTTCTGGTCGGTAGCAAAGGCAGTAAGTAACAACTTTACAAAAACGTCTCTCCCACCTTTGACGGACGAACGTGGCATCACGGCGACTGCAGCCAAGGAAAAAGCAAACATGCTCGCCAAAATGTTTTCATCGCACTCTACCTTAGACGTGCCCCAAAGCAAGACTCTCCCCACTATACCGAACATCAACACCACCATGGCAGAAGTCAAGTTTTCTCATCGTGATATTCGCAAAATCCTTAAAGAACTAGATACGCAAAAGGCATCAGGACCGGACGGAATACATGCCATCGTGCTAAAGAACTGCGCCAACGAACTAACACCTGTTTTTTCCAGGCTTTTTTCTCTTTCTTACAGAAAAGGGATTTACCCAGCCTCTTGGAAAGTCGCTCGAGTGCAACCTGTTCCAAAAAAGGCAAGAAAACCACGCCCTCAAACTATTGCCCGATTGACTTGCTTCCAATAATCTCCAAAGTCATGGAACGTGTAGTCAACCAGCAACTACTCAAGTACCTCGAGAGCAACAGAATAATCAGCGATAATCAATACGGCTTTCGCAAAGAGAGATCGACAGGAGATATATTGGCCTATGTCACTCATATATGGAGTAGGGCAATTGAAAACTACGGAGAGTCTCGAGCGATTGCGTTGGATATTTCAAAGGCATTCGACAGAGTTTGGCATGACGGACTGCTCAACAAACTGCCGTCCTTGGGACTGCCCGCCTCTCTCTGCAGCTGGCTGGCCAGTTTCCTTAAGAACCGATCCCTACATGTTGCAGTCGATGGACACATCTCGGACACATTCACCATCAACGCGGGCGTGCCTCAGGGCGCAATACTTTCACCAACTCTGTTCCTCATCTATATTAATGACCTGCTGATCGAAACGAATAATCCTGTTTACAGTTTTGCAGATGACAGTACCCTTGTCTCTCACTTTAGATCAGAAAAACCCTTACCAGCGACTGAGACTCATCACCGCAGACAGGAGCAGATTACAGCAATTAATCAAGACCTGGAGAAAGTTCAAACTTGGGGCGTCCGAAATTTGGTCCAGTTCAATGCAGCAAAGACACAAGCAGCAACGTTTACTAAGAGGGCCAATACAGCGGGCCCTGACATCATTATGGCAGGATCGACCATTCCTTCATCCTCGTCAATCGGGCTGCTGGGTGTCTCGGTCAACAGCAATATGTCATGGCATGACCATGTTGCTAACATCGCAAAATCAGCCTCCCAGAAGCTTGGTGCGCTATTTCGCAACAAAAAACTCTATACACCGCAGCAGTTGCTCTTGCTGTACAAAGCGTAAATAAGACCGTGCTTAGAATATTGCTCACATATCTGGGGTGCCGCACCAAAGCATACCCTAAAGCTGCTGGATTCCATTCAGAAGAGGGCTGTGCGTCTCGTCGGCGATCCGGAGTTGACCCGGAATCTGGATAGTCTGGAACATCGCAGACATGTGGCCGAGACGTCTCTGTTTTACAGATACTTTCACGGCAGATGTTCCCAGGATTTGGCCCGCATAATCCCGCCCCTGGCAACTCCTGTCAGGCAGTCCCGACAGACGGCAGGAGCGCACCAGTTCGTCGTACAAGTAGAAACACCTAGAACATCGCTTTACCAGAACTCCTTTGTCTGGCGCACTGCATCACTGTGGAACTCACTTCCAGGACATCTGTTTCCCACTAATTACAACCTACAAATATTCAAGAACCGTGTCAATCAACATCTTCGCACACACACCGCTCGTCGAGCGCCATAGGATCTACCTTTAGTGTGTGTGCCACTGCCATAAAAAAAAAATTATTAAGTTAGTATTGATTCTTGAACTTTCGCTATATTCTTAATTGTCTCCTTTTCATTATTAAATCTTTCCCTGCTGCGAGAAAAGTTAACCATACGGTGTACCAAAAAATGAAAGCTGGCCATTTTGTGTTGGTCGCAGTGGAAAGAGTCATTAGGAATATATCAACAACAGAATTCAAGAGTACTAAAGTCCTTAGATTTCATAAACAAAATTAAAGGTACGAACCTTAAGGAAGGCAAAATGTTAATCTCGTTTGATATTTGCTCATTGTTCCCTAGTGTACCAATCCCACAGACCTTGCAATACCTTGGTGAATTACTTGAGATGAATAGTTTTGATAACGAAATCAAACAAGAATATTTAACTTTAACTAAACTTTGCATGAATCAAAATTATTTTCAATATAAAAATAACTATTACTAACAACTTGAAGGCACGACAACTGGGGCAACTGTTTATCGCCGTTCTTAGCTAACCTTTTCATGAGTAAATTTGAAAATTAAATCAGTCAGGAGTTCGAATATTGTCCAAGGATATGGTACGGGTATGTGATGATATTTCCTCGATTTTCGACACAAAAACTGCTAGTATCGAAGATTTTGTAACCTAACTAAACAACCGTTTCCCCACCATTAAATTTACTTATGAAGTCGAGAACAATGGCAAAATTCCATTTTTGGATACTTAGTGATTAGAAACGATAATAACACACTAGAATTTGATATCTTTAGCAAAAATTACTACCAATAACCGATATATTCCTAATGACTCTTTTCACTGCGACCAACACAAAATGGCCAGCTTTCATTTTTTGGTACACCGTATGGTTAACTTTCCTCTCAGCAGGGAAAGATTTAATAGTGAAAAGGAGACAATTAAGAATATAGCGAAAGTTAATGGTTTCAATACTAACTTAATAAATAGACTAATTAATAGGCGTTTGTTTAGAAAGACCATTCGTGATTCCACTTCTTTCATCAATCAGAATGAAAATACAAAATATGTGTCGATACCATATAATCCTCAGTATACTAGAGGACTTCAAAAAGTCTTTAAGGAAGTAGGTTTAAAATTAGTATACCAAACTCAGTTCAACATTAAGAAATTATTAGGTGGTTACAAACGAGATTCAAGGAACACATAGCTCATTTAAAGTATGGTAGAACAGAAAAATCAAGTGCTGCCGAGCATGTTTTTGATAATAATCATAAAATAACAATTAAAAATTTAAAACTAATTCATAATATAACTGATAGGAGATTATTAGACGCATATGAAAGTATGGAAATTATTAAATGTAAAAATAGTTTAAATAGAAATAGAGGGCCTATTCCGTATAGTCCAATGTCTTGGTTGATGGAGCGTGACTAGTGGGATTCCAGGATTGGTTCCTTTGGTTCCGCTTGATTAAGCAAACATTTAGTATAAAAGCGAGTTAGGTAGAGTTTTAGTTTTAATCATCTCCTGATGATGCTAATATTGTTAGCGAAACGCGCGTCGAGTGCAATAATTCTGTTTCGGTATTGTGGATAAAACTAAGTTTTAGTGCATGTTGCCGAAGGTTCGACACTCCAAGATAGTTAAGTTGGAGAAGTGGAGGAGTTTAAAGTTAATACGTTTTTACTTTTATGTTCTAGAAAGGTCCATGATCTGGAAGTTTTGTTAAAACTTATACCATAATAGAAAATATACTGAACGAATGGATATTGAGTACGATTTTTCTGATCCATATGTAAATCTTTCCAACTATATTCCTTACTTCATTCAAATCATTTATGTGCAACATATGATTAGCCCGGTTGAGGAGTAGCGCCTTAGAATATTTGTCTTTGATCATATTTTAACACCACTAATATAGCAAGCTATTGCAGTACAACCATTATAGCCGTGGCCAACAAGTCAATCCTGATCTAAGCATTTATTTTTGAGAAACCGAATATTTTCAACTAACTCAAATATTCCCGCTTGGTTTCCTCAATAACGTGTGGAAAAGTCGTTTTTTGGCCTATTTCCATAAGTATTGGGAGAGTTTGGAAATTTGCTTAGTACGCTAGTATCTTTGGTCCTGGTAAACCTTAATTAACCGAACCAATCTCAGCCGTTTTTTACAAATAACACCTTAAAAATCACTGACAACGTTTAAATCAAAAATTTAAGCGGGTAATTGCAGTTTGGCTTTTGCTTCATAGGTATTTCTAACTTCATTTGTAATCTAGTATACAACTCCTCCTTAGAGTTATATAATATGAAATATCTGAGAAATGCCGAATAAATTTCAAAATTCGCAAAAATCACTTGAAGTGACCGGGTTATTAATACGATGCGACGTCCATGAGTGCTAAAAATTTAATCAGTTGCTTAGTCATTTTCATTTTTGTAATGGCTTATTTTAATGTTCTCTGACTTTAAGCAGATGTCGCCTAAAATGTATCGCCTATGATACGCCGTCGGGAGAAATTTCACACAGGCGCGCCATTATGGCCATAAATGACTGAAATGTTTTCATTCATTACTTTATTCCTTCTTCACTTTCATATTTCTAATGTTAGCATGTAAAGATTTGGTAATTTATGAATAATCTGCTCTGTCTATTGTTTTTTATATGTCTTTCGTATCGATCGACGGCTGGCGATTAAAATGGAAAATCGTTGGCCTAGGAAAGGTTTAAGCGAATGTCTTTGTAATGTATGAATTGTTGTTAAATCTCAAAAAATACCAGACGAAGCGCTTCTGAATAGCGCAGCGTATGAAAGTAATGGAAACGTTGGGACTGCCAACTGGTCTTTCATCCTCATCGGGAGCTTCGAGAAATAATCAGATTATTGATGTAGTATGCAGTTGATAAAAAAGGATTTAAATAATGTTAAGATTTTTATTAGGTACTTTAATTTAAAAGGTTTATGATGATATACGTTTTGTTCGTTATTTAATATAAATGAAACTACTGTGACGATTTCAAAGACGTTTATATGTGTCCAAATAAATAAAATTGCCCCAAAACAAAACCAAAGAAGGTACTTGCACATCAAATCTCATATTATTAAATTATTTCCTACATAGATATATAACGTTACATCATCCAAACCTACTAAATATTAAGGGCAACTTAGACCAAGTAATTTAATTCTCTTGTCAAATCCATAATTCCCAATTTGATACTGCGCTCGCAAAACTACTGAAATGCCTTGAAAATTTTATGTATTTATATTTCTTTCCCGGCCTTTCTGTGAAAAGCCGTTTTATATTATCTGGTAAGATTGAACTAAATTCTGCTGCCAACAAGAAGAAATAGGACTTTTCGAATTTTCGTTGGCAACAGCCTCAATTAATCTGTGAAAATCAGACCAATTATTGGTTCAGTGAGTAAACTCGAATATTTTATAGGCAAAGATTTTAGGGAATAGCGTAATAAGGTTCTTTTTCAAAGGTTATTGCGAATTGAGAGCTTTCGAAATTTACTTCGCGAATGGAATTGATTAAGTATATTAAAACGTATTTAAGTAGATTTAAAATATATCATAAGTACTAGTAGCAATCAATGACGCGCTCATGACCTCCTTAAACTTTTAAAACCAATTTATTGCTAACTGGATAATATAAAGGTTTTGTTAATTGTTCAGTAGAAATAATTTTTGTATAAACAAACCACTAACTTAGCGAATATTTTATGTAGGACCTAAGCAGATAGTAAAAAATAAATGGCACATTAGGACAGTTTTATTAATATATAATATTAAATCCATAAATTGGCCCAAAAAAATATGGATTTTGAAATGCTGTCAGTTTATTGACTTTCAGAACCTAAAGATTTTAACGCCATACCATTTTAGGTAATAAAGTAGGGAATATTGGGGAATTCAGAAAATGATCGGGGAGAAACTTTCTTGAGGATGATCACAACGATGTTCGTATATTTTATTATTGGTGATACTGTGATAGTCAAAACCTTATATTCTAGAACTATAAAGATTTAAGGAAATTTAAATTAGAAGTAGTTATAATTTTTTTTAAAACTGCCTCTAATTTAAATTTCCTTAAATCTTTATAGTTCTAGAATATAAGGTTTTGACTATCACAGTATCACCAATAATAAAATATACAAACATCGTTGTGATTATTCTCAAGAAAGTTTCTCCCCGATCATTTTCTGCATTCCCCAATATTCCCTACTTTATTACCTAAAATGGTATGGTGTTAAAATCTTTAGGTTCTGAAAGTCAATATATTGACAACATTTCAAAATCCATATTTTTTTGGGTCAATTTATGGATTTAATATTGTATATTAATAAAACTGTCCTAATGTGCCATTTATTTTTTTACTATCTGCTTAGGTACCTACATAAAATATTCGCTAAGTTAGTTGTTTATCCAAAAATTATTTCTACTGAACAACTAACAAATCCTTTATATCATCCAGTTAGCAATAAATTGGTTTTAAAAGTTTAAGGAGGCCATGAGCGCGTCATATAGTACTTATGATATATTTTAAATCTACTTAAATACGTTTTAATATACTTAATCAATTCCGTTCGGGAAGTAAATTTCGAAAGCTCTCAATTTGCAATAACCTTTGAAAAAGAACCTTATTACGCTATTTCCTAAAATCTTTGCCTATAAAATATTCGAGTTTACTCACTGAACCAATAATTGGTCTGATTTTCACAGATTAATTGAGGCTGTTGCCAACGAAAATTCGAAAAGTCCTATTTCCTTCTTGTTGGCAGCAGAATTTAGTTCAATCTTACCAGATAATATAAAACGGCTTTTCACAGAGAGGCCGGGAAAGAAATATAAATACATAAAATTTTCAAGGCGATGCAGTAGTTTTGCGAGCGCAGTATCAAATTGGGAATTATGGATTTGACAAGAGAATTAAATTACTTGATCTAAGTTGCCCTTAATATTTAGTAAGTTTGGATGGTGTAACGTTATATATCTATGTAGGAAATAATTTAATAATATGAGATTTGACGTGCAAGTACCTACTTTGGTTTTGTTTTGCGGCAATTTTATTTATTTGGACACATATAAACGTCTTTAAAATCGTCGCAGTAGTTTCATTTATATTAAATAACGAACAAAACGTATATCATCATAAACCTTTTAAATTAAAGTACCTAATAAAAATCTTAACATTATTTAAATCCTTTTTTATAAACTGCATACTACACCAATAATCTGATTATTTCTCGAGGCTCCCGATGAGGATGAAAGACCAGTTCCGGAATTGGCAGTCCCAACGTTTCCATTACTTTCATACGCTGCACTATTCAGAAGCGCTTCGTCTGGTATTTTTTTAGATTTAACAACACTTCATACAATACAAAGACATTCGTTTAAACCTTTCCTAGGCCAACGATTTTCAATTTTAATCGCCAGCCGTCGATCGATACGAAAGACATATAAAAACAATAGACAGAACAGATCATTCATAAATTACCAAATGTTTACATGTCAACATTAGAAATATGAAAGTGAAGAAGTGATAAAGTAATGAATGAAAATAATGAAGATGGCGGCAAAAGCGCGTCAAACATTTCATTCATTTATGGCCACACAGCGCGCCTGCGTGAAGTTTCTCCCGGCGGCGCACCATAGGTGAAACATTTTAGGCAACATCTGTTTAAAGTCAGATAACATTGAAATAAGCCTACTGTCAAGCAGAAAATAATAAGCCGTTACAAAAATGAAAATGACTAGACATAAAAGAATAATTTATTAATATTGAAATATGCACTTAACTAAAAAATAAATTTGAAGTAACTGATTCAATTTTTAGCACTCATACCCGGTCACTACAAGTGATTTTTGCGGATTTTGAAATTTATTCGGCATTTATCAGATATTTCATATTATATAACTTTAAGGAGTAGTTGTGTACTAGATTATAAATACCTACGAAGAAAAAGGAAAACTGCAATTCCCCGCTTAATTTTTTGATTTAAACGTTGTCAGTTATTTTGAAGGTGTTATTTGTAAAAAACGGCTGAGATTGGTTCGGTTAATTATGGTTTATCACGACCAAAGATACTAGCGTACTAAGTAAATTTCCAAACTGTCCCAATACTTATGGAAACAGGCAAAAAAAAACACTTTTTCAATACGTTGTTGGGAAAACCAAGCGGAAAGATTTGACTTAGTTGAAAATATTCGGTTTCTCAAAAATAACTGCTTAGATTACGACCGACTTGTTGCACACGGCTATAATGCTGTACTGAAATGGCTTGCTATATTAGTGGTGCTAAAATATGATCAAAGACAAATATCATAAGGCGCTACTCTTTTACCGGGCTAATCATATCTTGCACATAAATGATCTGAATGAAGTTAGGAATATAGTTGGAAAGATTTACATATGGATCAGAAAAATCAATATCTATTCGTTCAGTATATTTTCTATAATGTTCTAAGCTCAAACAAAGCTTCCAGACCATGCACCTTTCTAGAACATAAAAGTAAAAACGTATTAACTTTAAACTCCTCCACTCCTCCAACTTAACTATCTTGGGGTTTAGAACCTTCGGCAACATGTACTACAATACCGCAACAGAATTATTGCACTCGAGGCGCGTTTCGCTAACCATGCGTCTAATAATCTCCTATCAGTTATATTATGAAGTAATTTTAATTTTTTAATTGTTATTCTATAATTATTATCAAAAGCATGCTCTGCAACACTTGATTTTTCTGTGCTACCATACTTTAAATGAGGTATGTGTTCTTTGAATCTCGTTTGTATAGATCTACTAGTTTGCCCAACAATCCATGCATCTAATTTCATAATATTCCCCTTCTTTCCAATATTTCAATTTTGTCCTCTGAACCACCTAATAATTTCTTAATGTTGAACTGAGTTTGTTATACTTATTTTAAACTTACTTCCTTAAATACTTTTTGGAGTCCCTAGTATACTGAGGATTATATGGTATCGAGACATGTATTTTCATCCTGATTGACGAAAGAAGTGGAATCACAAATGGTCTTTCTAAACAAATGCCTATTAATTAGTCTATTTATTAAGTTAGTATTGAAATCTTCATTATTAAATATTTCCCTGCTGAGAGGAAAGTTCCATACGGTGTACCAAAAAATGAAAGCCGGCCAGTGGAAAGAGTCATTAGGAATATATCGGTTAGTGGCAGTACGTTTTCTATAAATATCAAATTCTAGTGTGTTATTTTCGTTCCTAATCACTAAAGTATCCAAAAATGAAAGTTTGCCACTGTTCTCGACTGCATAAGTCAATTTCATGGTGGGGAAACGGTTGTTTAGCTTGGTTACAAAATCTTCGATATTAGCGGTTTTTGTGTCGAAAATAGAGAAAATGTCATCGACATACCTGTACCCTTGGAAAATATTCGAACTCCTGACTGATTTCATTTTCAAATTTACTCATAAAGAGGTTAGCTAAGAACGGCGATGAACAGTTGTCCATTTTATATTGAAAATAATTTTGATCCATGCAAAGTTTGGTTAAAGTTAAATATTCTTGTTTGATTTCGTTATCAAAACTGTTCATCTCAAGTAATTCACCAAGGTATTGCAAAGTCTGTGGACTAGGGAACAATGAGCAAACATCAAACGAGATTAAAATTTTACCTTCCTTAAGAGGATAGACTACCGACCTTTATTGTTATTACGTTTTATTCCAAAACGAAATAAGTTAGAATCACGAAATTTGGTGTGCGGCTTGTGCATTCGACTGACTAGAAGGCATGGTGTTTAAAAATGTTATTAATTTTTTTGTAACAAATTTTGAACCGGTTTTTTGGTGAAAAGGTGAAAATAGGTTTTCACCGAAAAACCGGTTCAAAATTTGTTATAAAAAATTAATAACATTTTTAAAAACTATGCCTTCTAGTCAATCGAATGTACAAGCCGCACACCAAATTTCGTGATTCTAACTTTTTTCGTTTTGGAATAAAACGTAATATCATTTTAAAATAAAAGACCGGTAGTCTGTCTTCTTAAGGTTCGTACCTTTAATTTTGTTTATGAAATCTAAGGACTTTAGTACTCCTGAATTCTGTTGTTGATATTTTCCTAATAACTCTTTCCACTGCGACCAACACAAAATGACCAGCTTTCATTTTTTGGTACACCTAATGGTTAACTTTCCTCCCAGCAGGGAAAGATTTAATAATGAAAAGGAGACAATTAAGAATATAGCGAAAGTTCAATAATCAATACTAACTTAATAAATAGACTAATTAATAGGCATTTGTTTAGAAAGACCATTCGTGATTCCACTTCTTTCGTCAAACAGAATGAAGATACAAAATATGTCTCGATACCATATAATCCTTAGCATACTAGAGGACTCCAAAAAGTGTTAAGGAAGTGGGTTTAAAATTAGTATACCAAACTCAGTTCAACATTAAGAAATTATTAGGTGGTCCAAAGGACAAAATGGAAATATCAGATAGAAGTGGAGTCCAATTTCATATAAATTGGATGTATGGATTGTAACCAAAAATATGTCGGGCAAACTAGAAGATTCAAAGAACATGAGGCTCATTTAAAGTATGGTAGAACAGAAAATCAATTATTGCCGAGCATGCTTTTGATAATAATCATAGAATAACAATTAAAAATTTATTCATAATATGACTGATAACTGAGGAGATTATTAGACGCATATGAAAGTATGGAAATTATTAAATGTAAGAATAGTTTAAATAGAGAGAGAGGGCCTATTCCATATAATCCATTGTATTGGTTGATCAAGCGTGATTATTGGGATTTCAGGATTGGTTCTTTTTAGTTCCGCTTGATTAAGCAAGCAGTTCGGTAGATTTTAAATTTAGTTTTAATCATCTCCTGATGATGTTAACACGGTTAGCGAAACGCGCGTCGAATGCAAACATTCTGTTTCGGTATTGTGGATAAAGCTCTGTTTTAGTGCATGTTACCCAAGGTTCGAAACCCCAACGTAGTAAAAAGTTACATTGTTTAAATTAAAATATTCTCCTGGACATATTATAACATATTCTGTAATAATAAATTCTGATTTAAATATAGACACATTTTTCTTTGGCGGCAAAATACAAATACTCCAAAATGATATTAAACCTGATTTGTGTAACTAGTAGGAAAAGCAAAACATTCCTGGACGATGGTGGTAATTGCTGTGATGAATGTAAATGTGATTTTTATACGTGTTGCGCTATTTTTTATCCGATCGGAATTAATTAGAATACGCCAAATGAGAAATGAGAAAGCTGAGAGAACCGATGTACCTAGTCAAAGCATTCCAGAAGCAATTTCCGCTTCTACGACGTAGCAGCGCTCAACTAACTAGAGAGAACCTCGCAAAACAAAATAATGTACAGGTTAGTGCTACTGCTCGCGGCATCTTGAACCATGCTAGCAATATAAATATATCTAATTTAATGTCTAACCTTAATAATGTGGTGGCTACAATAAATAGTATGGTCAATTTAAACTAGCTATTTCTAGCGCTAGACCACTACTCAAACATGCTAGAAGCGTGTCGAGGTGATAAGGCAGAGATACTGCAAGCCTCGATTCGCTTCTTCTCATTTGAATACTCGCAATTTAACATATAATGATAAATATAGCGAGCTGGAATTGTCACGGCATCAGGTCCAAAATGGGCGAATTCCGTAATTTTATGCAAACATCCAATTTCTATATTGTTTTTCTCAACGAAACGTTTTAAAACCCTAACTTTACACTTAAAGTTAGGAACTATAACATAGAGAGATTTCATAGGCTAGATCGAGCCGGAGGAGGCGTGGCCTGCTTCATACACAAAACTCTTCGCTTTCGGCGCGTATATAACGTGCGCACCGTGATCGAAAACGTCAGTATTGAACTGGAGAGCGGATTGCGTGTATGTGGCTGCTACATACCTCCGGATCTCCGCCTCACGGCAAACGATCTACTTGTACTTCTACCGCAAAACAGAGTATCCCTGCTGATAGGGGACTTGAATGCCACGCAGGTCGAATGGGGCGGCGTAACTAACAGCAGGGGTAGATTATTTAGGGAAATAATCGAAAACAACCTGGAAATGTCCTTTCATAGAACTCCAAATCCCACATATCTTCGAAGCGACTCATTCCTGGATGTTGCTATTACTAGGGTTGCGATAAGAACCACTCAGTTACTGGAAATTAACACCTTAAACTCGGACCACCTTCCGATGAAGATTAGCCTGTATCACAAGGCCCCCACGATGAAAGACACCGTCGTTTCCTACAGGAATCTTGATTGGAGGGTGTTTCGAGAGAGGTTGAACGAGGTAACAGTCGTCTGAACAAATCGAATCAATCCAGGATCTCGAGAATGAAGTAGAAAAGCTTACTACAAACATACAGCGCATCCGTGATGCAATGTGCCCTAGGGTTACCATCCGCCCTAGGACAGAATCACTTCCTGAACCAATCCTAGAACTCATTTCAACTAGAGACCGCTTTCGACGTCGATGGCAGAGAAACCGGACACAAATGGGATCGTAATCAAGTATGGTTCGATTACATTAATAGGGAAGACGGCTCGCTGTGGAAGTTGGCCAGGAAAATCCGTGGAGGTAGTACATCGATGCTCGCGATCAAACACCGTGGCGTAGACATGGTGAACGATCCGGAGAAAGCGGAGGCCTTCGCAGACTACTTGGAGAGCGTCTGCAGCGAGTCGCCTGATACTCTCCCTGAACAAGTGCAATGCAGCCTCACTGTAAGCACTTTCCGCCAACATAAATATCCCATTCCCCCGTCAGTACTTGATAAATTGAGAGTTACGCCGGCGGAACTACGCAAAGCTCTCTGCCGTCTTCCGAGAAATAAAGCTCCCGGCCCGGATAGCATTCCTAACATAATCCTTAAAAACTTACCTAAAAAGACACTCATCCATCTATTGCATATAATTAATGCGGTAATCAGGTTGCAACACTTCCCCAAACCCTGGAAAGCAGCGTGCGTTATTCACTTCCCGAAACCGGGAAAAGATCCTACGCTAACATCCTCCTACCCACCGATATCCCTGTTGAATACCCTCGGTAAGGTGACTGAAAGGCTAATTTGCCGAGGGTCAACAGGGCTGTCGAGCGACTGAATATCATCCACCGGGAACAGTTCGGTTTTCGCCGCAGACATGGCACTGTCATGCCTGCCGCGAAAATCGCAACTGATGTCTATGAGGGTTTTAATAACAGACAATCTACTGCGATGCTATTACTGGATATCGAGAAGGCGTTTGACAGGGTACGTCACGAGGGGTTGCTTTTTAAACTGTTAGGAAAATACAGCCTACCGCTGTACGCATCACTCATCGAATCATACCTTGCCGGACGCTCCTTCGTTACCAGAATAGGAAAGCACAGGTCTACAAGCAGGAGACTGCGAGCAGGGGTGCCACAGGGCACGGTCCTTTCGCCGCAGCTTTTCAATCTTTTTATAGCAGATTTTCCGTCACATCCTGAAACCCGTACCGCACTATTCGCCGACGATACGGCCATTTATTCTCAGAATCCCATAGCGGAGGTGGCTAAAGCAAGATTAGGCGATCACATGACTGAGCTTACTATGAAAGGTGGAATATCGCCCTGAATGCTAGTAAGACTGAGCTCATCATTATTACTCGTAAAAAGAAGGATATCGATGTTGCACCTCTCATGATAGGGAATGCACCAATTACACCGAAAGCCCAGATCAAGTATCTAGGATTAACCCTGGATAATAAGCTAAACTTTAGCAAACATGTCTCTGCAATCATCGCAAAAAATGAAGACATTAAAAAAGGCCTTAACATACTTGTCGCAGGCAAGTCTTACCTTAGCCCAATAAACAAACTGACTCTTTACAAATCGGTAATAAGACCAGCGCTCCTATATGGTGCCCCGCTGTGGTGCTCTGTGGCCAGGACTCACCTGCGAAAACTGCAGGTACTGCAGAACAGGTACCTTAGAGCGGCGTTCTCCCTGACACTGCGTGATCGTGTCAGGATTGAGGATTTGCATGCATGAGCCAGAGTTGAATACGTTGCGGATTACGTCAACGACCTCGCATGCAAATTCTGTAATCACCATATTAAGGGATCGCCGCTGACGGCCCATATCGCCGACAGGAGATATGACCCAGAGCACCCCATCACGCGCGGTACTATATATCGAGAGACTACCTTATTTAGTAGTATAACACCACACATAATATTTGCAATGTACAATTACTACCCTTAAAATTCCAGCTTTTCACATCACCATGGTAGGACATGGGGGCGGGGCTTGTTCGAGGCACGATTCCTATTATAAATAGGAACCGGCACTCGCTGCGCCACTTGACTTCTGACCACCGAAGCATCCTTGATCCGTATAGCCTGAACCGCCGGATGCACTCCATTTACCTAGATGTTATGATAGCTTAGTGAAGTTGTCTTGTAAATGCAAGCCATTAATATTTTGTATATAGTCTTGTATATAATGTGCATGTTCTATATAGTGTGCTGTCCCAGTTTTAATATTATGAGCTCCTGCTCCACGAGGGCAGTTCAAGCATGGTTTTTGCTAATTTTTCGATGCATAACCAACCCTATAATTAAATATCAGACGTAAGAATGCACTCTCTAACTCCAGCTCCGGCTAATTCAGAACGCAGCGACATTGAAGGGTTTTCCCACGTAATGTACAAGTTGCCAGCAGTACTACTGCCCCTAGTTTTAAGTAGGCTAATACAACAGCCCCCTATGGGTGTCATTTTGTTAGGCCACGACGTTGATTGAACAACGCCAGGCAAAACTACCAATTTTAGTAGATAATAAAATATCTAAGACGTACTTAGGCTAAGTTTTGTAGTTTTGTAGCTCAATGTATCAAAATAACCAAAATAAATCATGTCAAGTCAAGTCAAGTGGAATATATGATATTGGATGTATGGATTGTAACCAAAAATATGTTGGGCAAACTAGCACATCTATATAAACGAGATTCAAGGAGCACATAGCTCATTTAAAGTATGGTAGAACAGAAAAATCAAGTGTTGCCGAGCATGCTTTTGATAATAATCATATAATAACAATTACATATTTAAAATTAATTCATAATTTATCATAAATTATTAAATGTCAGAATAGTTTAAATAGAGATAGAAGGATTATTCCGTATAGTCAATTGTATTGGTTGATGGAGCGTGACTAGTAGGATTCCAGGTTTGGCTAAGAAAACATTTAGTATAAAAGCGAGTTAGGTAGAGTTTTAAATTTAGTTTTAATCATCTCCTGATGATGCTAACATGGTTAGCGAAACGCGCGTCGAGTGCCATAATTCTGTTTCGGTATTGTGGATAAAACTCCGTTTTAGTTAAAGCATATCTTTGCTCATAATAAACATTCGTTAATGGTAATAAGAAATTTACGAAAAAAATAGTACTAATAAATTTGTGTTTATGAAATTTAAATAAATTGTTAAAAAAACATTGTTCCCTTCCTTCTCATAGAATAATACTACAATTTAAAAGTCTAGTGAAACTAACCACACCTCAGAAACTGGAAAATTTGGTGATGATGCATTTTCGATACAGTTGATTGACCTTACGCTATTGTCACGTTTAAGCCTCCACTATATGTCACGTTTAATTTCGGGGGGTTAGATTACCTATAAGGATCTTACCTCTTGACTGCTGGCTTAACTTTACGGAATAGAAGTGAATCCACTCCAAAGGTAAATACCTTGTCTTATGAAATTTAATAATTATATTCAGCTTCTTTTGGTATAAAACATTGCCTTACCATAAGGGTAACCGATAGATATTAGCGATTAATACTTGTTAGGGAAACACCCCAACATGTGTATTATTCTATGGTTTATCACCGTATAGTTTGGTGATAACACACTGTATCTTCGTAGTATGATTGAGCCATAATTAAGACCCAAATAGATTTACATCACCCCATGTAAATAACAATTTGTGCATTTAAAGCATCTTACTTCAGTTAGTCCTTCTTCCAAACCTGGATGGTCGATGGTCGATCCCATTATATAAAACAAACGCTGGAAAGCAAGTTGTCACTCTTCGTCAAGGAAAACGTTTTTAATCGTTGTCAATTTAATATATCTTTGTCTCCGTTAATGTGATGTAAACAACTTAATGTCAAATAAAGAAAGAACATTTTTTTACCCTCTCAACTACAAAATGGAATTGTTCGGCAGTTTCCGCTTTTTTCTCCACTGCTGTAGAAATTAGATTTTATTTCCTTAAAAGCATTCAACGTTAAAGCATCGGCTTGAGCTTGGCGTTAATAACACCAGCCTCTGTCGCTGCCTTATTTGACGCTAAGATATCTAGCCAGTTTCACATTTGTTTGCATAGATATTTAGAACATACCTGGTGCACTCTGTTCGCCTTTTTCAAAGCTGAATTAGGGACCCTGTTGCCGATTGAAAAAGGTAAAATAGCAGTTGGGAGATCGTAGTAAGAAGTAAGACAGATCTATTCCTGTACTCAAGATTTGAATCAAATTTCGAAGTCTTATATGCCTTGTGAAGTTAAGTTGAGAGAATTGCAGAGAAAACAAAGAAACAAGGTATTTAGTCTGAACGGAAAAGCAGTTAGTTGAAATAAAAGTAAGTTGGTTAAATTCAGTAAAGAAAGGAGTTCGTGATATTTTCAAATAATCATGAAGTTTTGTTAGATATTAGATATTTACTAATAGTTAACCTGATGTAAAGTATTAAGTTTTATGTGTGAAAGGATGATTACATGAAAGCAGTTAGGAAACATTTTATTAATTGATCATATTTAATGCAAATTGAATCCTGCATTATTAAAGTACATAATACCTAAAAATATAATACATGTTTCAATTCACACCCTATAAATAAAACCTCACCTATTTATGTTAATACCGTGCACTAATTAAAGTGGTCAATTATAAAGTTAATTACCATCCCCTCCTTTGTGGTCATAAATGATTTAAAATTAATTGCTTATACCACCAATACTTAAAAGACAAAATACTAAGGGGTTTTATTTGAGACTTTAACTTGACGAGCTTGTTTTAGTCACTATTGCGTGTATTCTGGACGTGTAGGTGTAAGAACTCGGCTTACTAGTTGACCAGATATATGTACCCTTTGTCTGTAGGCGGGGTCAGTTTACTGGCGGACCAGGTACCAGGTAAGTGCATACTGTATATATAGGTAGGCTCGGTATACTGTGTGGTCAGATATGTGCACCCTGTATGCGTAGGGATAGGCTTGGCTTACTGGCCGACCAGGACCGTGCACCTTGCACATGTTAGTGGTTGATCAGACACGGTGAGCTGATAAACGAGGCTGCACGCTGCTATAATTTATAATCGGTTGGATCTACTAGCGTTTATACCGCAATATTCGATCCGTCTTAAAGGTACTTAATTTCCGTTGATAACATGTCGCTATCTGAGCAAAATAAAAATTTCGAAATTAATATTGCAAGACAGTGCCAAACAGATATTTAAAATAAGTTTCCTTAATTACCTATCCAACATTCAATTTATACCTAAATAGATAAATAACATATTAGCCGAGTGTGTAAATTAGACGAGTATCTTAAGTGGTCTTTTCAGCAAGTTATTTACAATATTTTTGACGTAATTCAGAAAATAAATAAAAAACGTATGGTTTTATTAACTAATTATCCAACTTTTCACATGATTTATTAAGCTGTGCTGTATTTTCCCAACATGCATGCATGGTAGGAAAATAATCCACGCGTGTGTTATCATTCGCTTTTGCACATATTTCGTTAAGTTGTTTTTTACTATTTTAGGGATATTTATAGCTTAGAGTTTCTAATTTCATATTTATTGCTAAAACTACATAAATATATTTTAAAAGTAAATAAAGCCCCTAGCGATGTATTATTTTGCTTGACTTTCGAGTAATAACGTCATGTATCATTTCTTTTGCCGTGCTGAAAGGAGTGGAAAATATGTTGTACAAGACTTAATTTCAATTCTTAGGAGCTAACATAAAAATATGCAAATTTAAATGTACACAGAGTGTTAATTAATATCACGTAGATATGTGTTCTTTCATTATTGTCGTATCTCTGACAGTTTTCGATTTATTCAGAAAAAGAGCCATCGATCCAAATTTAATATAGGCAAAGTAAAGAAAAGAGTGAAAAATTGTTTCTATTTGTATTGTCATTACCTGGGTTTCGTGAAGCTACGCTTTGGTTAGCGTGCAGGTGTTGTAGCTTAGAGATTAAAATCGATCTACGTTAGGTGAGAAAACATTATAAAGAAGACCCTTTGGTGAAAACAATAACAATGTCCATTGGTTAAAGTTGCACTGTATCCGTTTACTAGACCACACATTTGAGTATTTAAGGGTTTTATTGGCTTAATTTTACTCAGAATTTACACTGCACTCTTAACTGTTTGGCAGATCCCACTTTGAAATTATTTTCTTTTTAACTCTGACAAATTTGTCGTATATTAGACTTTACTACTTTAGATGGGTAACCCCAAGCTCACATACATGTGCACTGTGAAACTCAGTTTCAGCTACGGAAATAGGTTGCAGGTGAGAACCCCCTGACTGTCACGTACTATGGTAAAATCAGGTGAAGCGGTAAGGTGAGAGACAAAGTTTGTCGATCTGATGAATTGCTTGAGCATTAATATAATAAAATATGTTGACCATTGCACGTTTAAGGTTCATACTCGCTTACGTTGTTCTAACACGCTCCTAATAATTGATGTATTATTTTGCTTGACTTTCGAGTAATAACGTCATGTATCATTTCTTTTGCCGTGGTGAAAGGAGTGGAAAATATGTTGTACAACACTTAATTTCAATTCTTAGAAGCTAACATAAAAATATGCAAATTTAAATGTACACAAAGTGTTAATTAATATCACGTAGATATGTGTTCTTTCATTATTGTCGTATCTCTGACAGTTTTCGATTTATTCAGAAAAAGAGACATCGATCCAAATTTAATACCTATAGGCAAAGTAAAGAAAAGAGTGAAAAATTGTTTCTATTTGTATT
>MU186628.1:2625-57081 GCA_016904865.1 Pissodes strobi | reverse complement strand
AGATTAAAATCGATCTACGTTAGGTGAGAAAACATTATAAAGAAGACACTTTGGTGAAAACAATAACAATGTCCATTGGTTAAAGTTGCACTGTATCCGTTTACTAGACCACACATTTGAGTATTTAAGGGTTTTATTGGCTTAATTTTACTCAGAATTTACACTGCACTCTTAACTGTTTGGCAGATCCCACTTTGAAATTATTTTTTTTTTGGAACTCTGACAAATTTGTCGTATATTAGACTTTACTACTTTAAATGGGTAACCCCAAGCTCACATACATGTGCACTGTGAAACTCAGTTTCAGTTACGGAATTAGGTTGCAGGTGAGAACCCCCTGACTGTCACGTACTATGGTAAAATCAGGTGGAGCGGTAAGGTGAGAGACAAAGTTTGTCGATCTGATGAATTGCTTGAGCATTAATATAATAAAATATGTTGACCATTGCACGTTTAAGGTTCATAATCGCTTACGATGTTCTAACACGCTTCTAATAATTTGTCTTTAATATTCACATAATATATTTTTTTTACTACTAACATGATAAATCACCATTTTTTACTCCATTCCTCAAATGAGAAATAACATTTCTCACCCTACGTAAATAATAATATTAAAAAAAACCTAGGTCAATAATGAAACGGAAACGGAAAATGTCAAAATTGTTAGTTTGACAACTAGTTGTCATTTCGGATTATTTGAAAAATGAGTAGGAAATGATTAATTTCAAAATCTAATCAATTCAAATAATGATAAGGATTGTATCAGTGCTATTAGTAAAAAAATTATATACAGTATGACTCACTTTTCATGACTCTCCATAATATTCTTATTAATAATGCGATTTTGTCGAAATTTAGATGGAAAGAAGGTACTTTGTATGTATGGAGCTGTCAGGAGATTATGTTACGATATCTGTTAGTTAGACAACTGAACTTCCAGGCTACCTGATATTTCGAACTATTTGAAAAATAAGTAGAAAATGACTAATATAAAAATCAAATCGAATCAAATATGGTAATATATCAGTGTTAGTAGTAAAAAAAATTCTATATATACCTGGGTTGAGAAGGCCACTATTAACCTCGCACATTACCACCGCACATAATAAAAGTGCTCGGTAAATAATGGCTTACTTCTCAACCTAGGTATATAATATACTATTACGTTCAAGTAAAAACTGGGAACATGGTGAAAATTAATAAGCAGTTTAAATGTTTTAGTAGTTCACAATACTATCTAAGCAATTATCTCTATATTTATATCAAATCGAATAATGCGAGAGAAAAGAACAGATAGTTCAAATGTCATGTCCTAATTTATATAGGGTGCACCAAAAAAAAGTTCTGGTTCTGGTTCTGGTAGGCGAGCCAATGAAATGTAACGCCCCGTATATTGCAACCGTCGACATATACTTGTGGATTCTTAAAGATATTAGTTTTAAAAAATTTCATAAAAAATTTTTAATGTTGCCTCCCTGTTTAACGAAAATGACGCGTATATGGCCACGTTATTGGCAGTTTTCTCTTATTTTGTCGACTGAAATATTTGCATGATATTAATTATTAACACTCAGAAAGGAAGCAATCTATGTTTTGCTTTCACGAACCGTACGTCACCGCAAGACACCGATTGGATCATAATTTTAGGCAGTACTGAAAGCAGTTTTGATATTAAATATCTTATTACAAAATGTGAGAAAACGCAGCAATATAGAATGTTTGATATAATTAAAAATACTGCTACTATTTTCTGGACCACTTAAATAAATGTAGTCAGTGAATGAATTCATACATTCCAAATAAGTCATTTACAAGAACGGTCATTACCTATCATTCAGAAAGTAACTGGTTTGCCATAACCATTAGACCTCCACGTTAGTGATTACGTAAATCCTTTTACTAATATATCTTACTTGCAGTATGTACATACAAATAATAGCAGTTATTTCTTTTAACAACTGAAAGGCCAAAGACATATAAAAAATAGACAGATTTGCTTACTAAATATGAAGATGCCAATATCGTTCCCCTTCTTCTTTCCCCTCTTATAAAATAGTACGCAAGCCGTACTATTATTTACCACCACTGCGGCGCGGCGCTGCTGCCGATGAAACCTAGAGGATGTCTGCATCGTGGAGAATCGGCAGCTTGTTTTTAATAACATGAGAGAAAAATTAAATTTAATAGAAAATAGAGCATGTCAAAATATAAATTTTTCGTTTTAAAGTATACCGTGTAGATTATAACACTAACATATAAAGATTTATATACAAAACTTGAGTAAAGATGGAAACAAAAAAAAAAGAAGTGTTATACCTATTTTCCGCTAGAAACATTATGTAAACTGGGCCCTATACCACTACTTCACCATTTCACATTGTACACGAAATCAGCGCTTATCCCTTTGCCGTGCACACGGATATCGTTGCGTGTCGCCGCGCCGGCACTCGTCTAGTAGGAACTGGCCACCATGTTCATGAAAACAGAGTACCCATTCATTTGAACCTAAATATTACATTCCATGTGTAAATAAATAAACTCATAGTCGTACTTTGCGAACATTATTTTTGAAAAGTAAGTACCTATTTTAACTATTTCTTGTTTGCTATTACATGTTTAAATTGTCGTGAGTTAATAGAATTCGATGTTTCTTTGCCGGAAGTATTAGTTACAAAACATTATGGAAAATTGATTAACGTTTTAAATTTAGTTGCTGATATATGTCATGCAGCAGAGAAATAGGTAATCCTTAAAACCAAGTTAATTTTATTTCGTAATGAATGAAATTTGTTTTTTCCTTTCTTTCCTTATATAATTAGTATTATTCTCAAGTAGACCGGCACGCATATTTGTAAACAGGAGGCGCGTTATCCATTCGACTAATTCCGCCAATGCCCCAAAAACATTTCATATTTAGAAGACGAGTCCGCCCAAGATTGCCTGATACGTCTGCTGTTTACATAGCCTCTTAAAGCAACATTTGAATAGTATGTGGGGTTCTTTTTTGAAATTAAAATTTATTATGTGAAATAATGAATAAAGAAGATAAAATAATGAATTTAAAAAGGGTTTTTACACTCCACTTGCATTTGCTAATTTTTGCTTGATTTGTGAAATTGTGTGATCTATCATAGAGGTTTTTTGAAATAAATTGCAAAATACGTGAATTGCCAAATGATTATGATTATAAGAGCATCAAAGGCAACGATAAAATCCTTTGCAAACTAGCTAGTAAAGAAGATCTGGACGTGAGTAAAAAATTATATTACCTAATTAATTATAAGTATAAGTAGGTAGGTAAGATTTCAAAACACGATCAGAGGATAGCTAATTTTTGTTTCATGAAAGCTCGCTAGTTTTTCAGTTTTTTTTCATTTGATCGTATAAGATAATTTTTCGGTTATATTTGGGGCAATTTATTAAAATAGAGCCTATCTCTACCTATTCCTTATATTTCCTAATAGGTAGATCCCATTATATTAAGGTAATATAAGGTTAAGGGTTAAGGACGTAACGTAAAAGTCGGTTTGTGCCGTAAATAGTAGGAGAGGTCAACGCCGCGCCGGTGCCGTCTTAGAAATGAGAGAATTTTTCTTAATTTTAAAAGGTTTTTTTCGTGATGCCTAATTTACTGGTCATGTTTGCAATGTTGCCAAGTTTATCATTTTTGTGATAATACGGCAGAGCTGGGCAGTAGCTAGTTACCAAGTAGTTAAGCTTCTAACTTAGCTACTTTTTTGTAACTATTAATAACTTATTTAGACTATTTTTTTTAAAGTAGCTTGTAGCTGTAACTTTCAGAATTTCACTCCATGCATTCATAAGCTATTTTGAAAAAGTAGCTAGCTACTTTTAGTAGCTTAAACTAGTTTTGATAGGTAAAGTTATTTTTATTCCTAAAGCTACATTTATTATTTTTTCAAAAAAATACTGTCTAGTTTGAAGCTGTCTGTGTCTCTAAAATCTCTTTATTCTTCAGAGGTACTCGATATAAACACAATCACGCATAACGCAGCTTAGCTACTTTTTTAAAAGCTAGTTAAGTTGCTAAGTATCTTAACTACTTACAATTTATATTAGCTTGTAACTTGTAGTTTTGGCTACTTTTTTTAAGTAGCTTGCCCGTCTCTGTATTACCGGTAACTTCATTTTTTAAATGGAAGAAGAAGTAGTGTATTCAGAACTTTAGTCCGCTTTAAGAACGTGATAAAAATTTTTTTGTGAAAATATAAACTGATTAAACTCAACATTTTGGGTTTATAGTTGATGGTGCATTGGTGCACCACTGGAAGAAAATGAGTTAATAGAAATACTTAAGCCTAATTCGTACTTTTCCTTTAGAAATGGGTATCTGATCTGGAAGCTGTAACTAGAGAAACCTGCACCATTGAAAAAACATTTACACTTCACACGACTGCACCGAGGAATGATTTTAAACGTATTTATAGGTGTCAATTAAATACGGCTACAAAAGTTAAATCAACAGGACCTAAATAAAAAAAGTCGAGGAATACTGATTGTCCAGCCAAAATTTTTATTACAATAAATAAATTCTTTCAAAGGCCCAAGTCTCTTATAAAATCCGTAACTTCAACAAGGCCATTCGTAGAATGGCCTTGTTTAATAGAATTTCGTTTAACACATAATCATCGAATAAATGTTATTGAAGCACTTCGTGAGAGGCCTTTGGGATCAACAGCTAAACAAAAATTACTGGATCTGTTTAATACAGGTTATTCTGCAGCCACAGCTTCATCCATACTTATTGTATGGATGAAATGGAAGAAATGGGTGACGAGTATGAAAACATTGCATTTGATAGGCACTACATACCAACAAAAACTAATGTATCTAATTTGTGTAAATTTAAAGAGGATTTTGGTGAGCGTACTGGGTCTAATATGTTGCTCAAGTTGGAGGAAACATTGGCTTCTCATACAGCCAAAACTGGCCTATGCTATAAAATAATAATTTTACAGGATAATTATGCTGCAGCTATTTGTACACCACTTAGGCAACGTGCGTTAAAGATACCACAAGCAAATGAAATTATGTGTGCCGATGCATCCGGTAATTGTGATGTTTATGACCATAAAATATATGACCAAAAAAATTTTTTTTTGTGGTACAAAGTGCGGCGGGGGGATTACCCGTTGGATGCATTTTAGCTAATTGACAAAAAAATTATCTATTTGTTCTTGCAGTTGAAGGATTGCTAGAAATAATGCCATAAAAATTCGACCGATAGTTATCTTGACAGATGACGATTTAGGAGAGAGGAAAGTGCTAAGATAACATTGGCCAGAAGCAAAATTGCTTCTATGCATTTTTCATATAAAGAAGGCGGTCTTGAGATGGATTTTAACGGCGAAAAACGGAATACCACGAGATTTGTCACAAAAATATTACTGCCTATTTAAGGAAATTTTACATTCCAAAACAGAAATTGAACTAAACGAAGCCAAATGAAATTTCTCTGAAAACTGTGCCCACGAAAAAAGAAAAACTTAGGCAATCTGCTCGCTCGTGAAGAAACTTGATGTATACTGTACAGAACGCATTTTAAGTTAAGAGGAAGCGACACTAACTTTGGGTTGCCCAAAAGATGGTCGAAACATTGTAAATTTTTGGTGTTTTATTTTCCGAACTTTTGCTGCAACCCTGTATATGAATTGCCCAAAAATGTCTTTTTTAAATTACTTACCTACCTAGAGACTTTTAATCTTTAATCATAAAGTTTTATTTATTTATTTTATTGTCCTATGGGTGTTTTGTTCTAAAAAATAGGTATCTATCTTTTGTTTCAAACTCAAAACCCTGTTCTACTTACGTTTATACTACCTACTTTAATAAATACATACTTATAAGTAGCTTTTAGAACTTGCATTTTTTGTATAATATTTACAAAGAATGGGAAGTTTATGTTCAGAAAATAAGAAAACTCCTATTTTTACCAGTATAATCCACTACGCTCTAGGTTTTGATAAGTACACCAAGAAGTATTTTAAATTATCGCCAGAAATTGAAAATAACACATAATATCTTATTAAAAAATTTTAGTAAATAACAGACGTTTCAGGCAAAAATCCATCTCACTCGTTTGCTATATACGGCTCTTGATTCCGCAAACATTTTTGCAACTGACACGTCTGCCATTTACCAAGCGGTTTTACCTAACTCGTCTGCTATTTACTACTCTACTTCGGCTCGCGTCTTATGCCGGACGCGTCTCCTGTTTACAAATATGCGACCGGCACGTCAGACGGCTAGCGACACCCTGTAATCAATCTGTAATCAACCATTTAATTAATTATCAGATAAACGTAAATTGTTTTTTCCCGAACTGTAACTTCAATTAATTTGTTTAGTTATGTGCATATTTCAGTATTAATAAATTATTTTTTATGTCTAGTAATTTTAATTTTTGGCTTATTAATATCATCTGCTTGACATCAGACTTTTTCAATGTTACCTGCCTTTAAACAGGTGTCTCCTAAAATGTTACGCCTATGGTGCGCTCAGTAAAAACATTACGCAGGCGCGTCGTTGTAGCCGTACATGAATGAAATGCTTGACGCGCTTCGGCCGCTATCTTTATTAATTTCATTCGTTACTTTATCCCCTCTTCACGTTAATATTTCTAATGTTGGCATGTATGATTCTCTATAATGTCCACCCACCCTAACTTGTTTATTTGGGGCAGTAAAATATTGTAAAAATGTGAGCTTGTAGGATTTTTTCTGTACTTTTTGCACAGGTATTTGAAAATTTATCAAGCATATTAGTATACAGGGTAGATCAAAAAGTATAATTTTTTTAAATGGGACACCCTATATTTGAATTAATTTATTGATTCTTCGTTTGATTCTAAGCCTTTTTTATATAACAAGTCATATACTCAAAGTCAACGGTCTTTGAAATATTAGCGAATAAACATTTTAATTTAAAATTTTAGGTTCTTATTTAGTAGCAATGGATAAATCAATAAAAGTGACAGTGACAGTAACAATCAAGTCATTCAAAAAGGATCGCTGCAATTTGTTATGAAAAATGCCATACTCCCAAAGAGAAAAACAAATAAGTTTAAGTTCGTTTATTCGTAACAACTATAATGCCGCAGCAACTCAGCGAGAGTTAACACGAGAAAATCCAAGAATGCACGCTCCTTGCAATAAAACAATTCAAAGGATATTCGAAAAATTTCAACAAACATCAAGTCTGAACAGAAAGAAAAGAGTGGTGCAAGATAACGAAGATGTGCAACTTAATATATTACTTTCTGTGCAACAAAATTCAAATATATCCGTAAGGCATATTTCAAAAATTTTACAAGAAGGGAATGTTCGTTATCCGTCCTATTCAAAAGTGCAGAAGACTTAATAAAGCTGGTTACAAGCATTTCAAGATCAGACGTACCCCGAAATTAGCACCGACGCATGGAGAAAGGAGAGTAGAATTTTGCCACTTTATGCTGGAAATAATTAATAATAATCCTAACTTTTTAAGATACATCCTGTGAACGGACGAGTCTACCTTTGCTACGAATGGCATGATAAATAGAAAAAATACCAGGTATTGGGCTACAGAAAACCCATTCTGTTACATAGAATTTAGATTTCAAGGGCGCCAGTCCGTTAACGTTTGGTGCGGACTACTGGATAACAAAATTATTGGACCCAATTTTTTTGATCAAAACTGGAATACAGACTCTTATTTAAACATTCTCGAAAACGACCTAGAAGATTTTCTAGATGAATTACCTTTGCAGCATTTCGGACATGTTATATTCCAGCAGGATGGTGCCCCACCCCATAGCACCTTAAGAGTGAGTAACCACTTAAGCCAACGTTTTAACATATGGATTAGTAGCAGAAATGCACCAATTAACTGGCCAGCCAGCAGTTCAGATCTGACTCCCATGGATGCGCTTCTATGGGGATATTTAAAAAATCGCATTTACCTAAATCATATTGAAAATATAGAACATCTAAAGCAACTAATTAGGAACGAAATAAATGAACTAAATGAAAACCATTCAGATTTTGTAAGAGGATCTTTGGAGAAACTTCGAAGAACATTACTAAAATGCATCGAGCAAGATGTAGGCCCTGTGGAGCAATTCAATATTTAGGAACATATATTTTTATATGTTATAGTTAGTTAAGTAGTTAGTTTTTTTATTAATTCTTATTTGCTAATATTTCAAAAACAGCTGACTTTGAGTATATGACTTGTTATAATTATAAAAACTGCTTAGAATTAAACGAAGAATTAACAAATTAATTCATTTAACCCATTTAAAAAAAAGTATACTTTTGGATCTACCCTGTATACTTATATGTTTTATCAATTTTCAAATACCTGTGCAAAAAAGTACAGAAAAAATCCTACAAGCTCACATTTTTTACAAAATTTTACTGCCCCAAATAAACAAGTTAAGGTGGGTGGACATTATAGAAAATTACCCTGTACATATTTGGTAACTTACGAACGACTATACGAAGAATATTGACGTGTCTGACGCCAGTATTAGATATTTTTATTTCAGTGTCTTTCGGAAAGGAAGAAGGGGTCACACATGCGCTTCTTTTAAATAAAAGCAAATATTTAGTATCAAAGGGATTTCAAGAGCTCGGACTCCAATTATGGCTCGAGAACGTGCTTGAATATTAAATCATTAAACTAGTCTAGGATTTTTGCTGTAACGCGATTAGTTAATTGCTTAACAACCGGTCCATATGCCTGGTTCATTCAGTGGTGGTAACATTTACAGATGTGGATCGTAGGGCAGGGTAGACAGTTGGCCGAGGGCGTCACTAAATTTTCTAATAAGAATATATATAAATGATTTTTAAGCATTGAAATTAGGGTAGTAAAATTTAGAGAAATAATCTGTCTAAGAATATTGAGAAACCCGATAGGAAATTGCATGAATTCAACCTGATATGGACCAACATCAAATATCCTAATTAAGCTATTTATTTAAATCTTAGATATATTCTCAGATATAACGTGCACAATGGAAAATTAATTAGGTCTCAAACCTAATTGAGGTTATGGTATCGCACTTAAAATAATAATAAGATTCTTTAAAATAAGTATCACTCAAGTTATAAGATCATTAACTCTTAATCTTAAGTTCTAAATCATTAAGACTACCTAGTACGCTTTTTTAAATATTCCTAACTAAAATTTGAATTTTTGAAGTTTTAACTAAGTAACAGATAATCATAGAAGGCCTTAAATAAAACATTTCAAATAAATATTAATCCTCTAAATAAAAGCAATTAAAATTAATTTCATCGTAGCGATAATATCAGTGGACCGATAAACAGTTAAAAAAGATCTTATAAAACAATAAAATTAATATTCAACGCAGATCTACACGGGAAATCGGAGTGAGCTCAATTCGCAACCTGCTTATAGACAAAAACATGAAGTGGTAGTTATGTAAGACGGTCTACTGACGTAAGGCTTACAGCAAATTAGAGTAAAAGCGTAGAATTCAAGTAAGTATACGTAATACAAAAAAAGAAATTAGATAATTACTATAGTGCTAGCAAAACATTTGCTAATGCAAATAATATCGTATAAGGTAGTGGAAAAAATCGGTATTAGTTAATCAAATAACGATAAAAAAACGGTAATGGATACGATAAAAGATAATAAACGATTAAAACTCATCTAACGGTAAAATCGAAAAAGATATGGGAAGATATGGTAAGAAAAATAAAATTGTATGCCATTTTCTTATGGTCATACGAAAGTGGAATTTTCCATCGCTTGTCTTCCGATATGATTAAATTGTAGTTTTTTAATCACCATACTCATCCATACGTTTTTAAAGCTTAAAGTTTTTTTTTCCTCAACCCGAGCCTGCTATCGCACTTCGATGCTTACGCATTCTGTTTTCCGTATCCATCGAATACGTTGAAAAATCGTGCTGTGTTTGTGTGAATAAAATGTCGAAAAGAAGGGAAAATATATTGTCCAGTTCCTCAAGTAAGTGCTAATAAATTGTCTATATAGGACTAGACCGGGGCCCAATATTTACGAACAAATATCTACGTACAATGATTCAATGTACAGTTGATACGTTGTATTGAGGTTTACGTTAAGCTCACTAATTACAACTAGACTATTTTAAATAATTAGAATAATTAAAAATCCTTGCATATAAGCCGAGGGCTTATTAAATTCATATTCATGCAGGTTTTCAGTAAGGCACAATACGTTGCTCAACCGAGAGAAATAGAGAATAAGGTATATAGACGAGGGCCTTGTAATATTTGCGTACGAATAGCACTCGATCAAAAAATTCGTCTTGATGAGGGCATAGTAAAAGAATACGTCCAGGCCGAGGGCCTCGCAATACAAAAAATTCTTATTATTATTCTTATTGTAAATTATTAATTGGTTAAGCCTATGATCGAGGATGACAACTGCAAACTTGTCACCGCCAAATGATAATCAGATAGACTTGTGTGTATAATATTTCCCCTGTTTATGCAGCAATAATCAATTCCAATAGGGACAAAAAACAGTATATGTTTCTAATATGGTCGTGGACCTATTTAATTGAAATTGCTATCATGGACTGGCTCCTTATTGTTTGCAAAATAGCTGTATATTTTACAGGGTGTTAGTTGTTTTGATTAAACTATCACCCGCAGACTATTGTCTGCAACATAGCTGCATAGCTTACAGAGTGTTATGGCAAAACATATTTGGCATTAAGGCCGTGGGCCATATTTTCTGAGGGATAGCCGTGGGCTATTCAGCAAATTCTATCATCACTTGAGTGATTAAAAGGCTGTGAGCCAACAGTATATATTTTAATATGGTCGAGGATCTATTTAATTAAGATTGCAATCAAGGACTCCTTATTGTCTGCAAAATAGCTGCATACTTTACAGGGTGTAAATTGTTTTGACTAAATTATCGCCTGAAGACTATTGTCTGCAAAACAGCTGTACACTTTACAGGGTGTTAGTTATTTGACTAAATATCTTCCGCACATTATTGTGTGCAAATTTAATTATTTGTTCCTACAACACCAATTGGGGCATGGGCCAACTGCTGTAGGAGCCGTTAGCCAACAACACCAACCATTTGTCATACTTCGCTGACGCACTTTACTGTTTTGCAATGTGCATAATGCTCCTAAATGATTAAGGATTTATTATAAAAACAGAAACAGTCAGTTAATACCATCATAAATATAACTTACCTAGGATACTTAGGACTTAATTCAGAGGACCGTTTCCTCGACCGTTTATTTACCTCTTAAGAAAATGAATTCAATAAAAGAGTCAGTTAAAAAATATGTTAACAAGTCAGGTACTACAATTCGAGATTTTGCAAAAATTGTTGGTGTTTCTGGTAGCAGCGACTCCTACCGTTCCTCGGAGTCGTCATCGTATCAAAAGACAAGGGCGCGCAAAATTTAAAGTCTTAAAAGGAAAGTCGTACAATGACAGAATATTAACTTGAAAAGATGCAAAGCAAATGATTAGCTGGTGGATAGACAATCTAGAATATACTGTGAATATGAAGCCTAGTACGTTTTCATTGTAATTTTGTTTTTTTTATGCGTCTGCGTCTCCTACAGGCTGGGGTGCCTATTGTAACGGCCAAAGATGTCGCGAGTTTTGGGAAGAAGTCGACAAGTCTAAGCATATTAATTACCTTGAAATTAAAGCTGCTTGTCATGGCTTGAAATTAAAGTTGCTTGTCATCGCTTACAATTATTTACTAAATCAAATGAAAATATTAGAGTCTTACTTAGAATCGATAATAAGACGGCAATATCCTGCATTAATCGTGGGGGAATTTTAGGCTGGTGTGAACAAAACGTATAATACCCTTTTCATCTTATATCGCTTCAAAAGAAAAAAGGAAGCCGATAAGGCATCAAGACAAACTTCCGTTGAAACAGAATACGAACTAAACAAGCAGATATATCAGAACATAATAAGCGGTTAGATTTATTTGCAACTTATTATAATGCAAAATGCCATAAATATATTTCCTGGTTTCCGGATCCAACCTCCACAGCAGTCAATGCATTTACAATTTCTTGGCATGATGAGTATTTTTACGCTTTTCCCTTGTTTTCTATGATATTTAATGCTTTAGATAAAACTATACAGGATGAAGCCACCGGAATATTGGTAGTACCTGCGTGGCTATTGCAACCCTGGTATACCCTGTTTCTTAGTGTATTAGTTGGGAAACCGTTGACTTTTAAATCGAGTAAAAATTGATTACTCTCTATAGAGACTCTCATCTCTTATACAGGAAATTTTTCCTGGTGGCAAGGAAACTGTCTGAGAAGCATTTCCGGTCACGCCATCCCAATAATGTTGGCATCCATCTCAGAAGGAACTTGGAAACAGTACAATGTTGTGATTTTAAAATTGGTTTACTTTTCTTGTGTTGATAAAACACCGGCTTTTAGTATTTTTACTTAATGTATTTATCATAATGCAACGATATATAAAATATATCTAACAACAACACTGTCAACATTATCCTACTGTTTAAACTGCTGCTAACTTAATAGTAATAAAATAGGCGTACCTATAATTATTTTTGTTAAAACAAATTGTTAATTAATATTTAACATACAACGCTTGTTTTAATAAGTAGGTATTGTAATTTCTGTAACAGCAAAATTTCGATGCCATTACTTATATTTCAAACATTTATCTGGACTTTTTAGTTCGCGAAGTAAACAAAGGAGCTTCTTAGGTCTTGATAAGTAACTATAGATCAGCTCTTAACTTTATGTTTCACCGCCTAATAGGGATTAAAATATAATAATAAGAATTTTGAAGGGAAGCAAGTTAAAGCCCCCTAAACCTAAATACGATTTTACATGGAACGTTGAACCTGTATTACTCTATTTATCAACACATTACCCTTTACAATCTCTATCACCTGATAAACTAACAAAGAAAACGGTAACACTTATGGCAGTAAGTTCAGCACATCGGATCCAAACATTAAGCAAAATTACGATCGACAATAAGAGAGACTCTACGGTCAAAATTGAAGATTTCGGAAAAATTTTAAACCTCAGCTCCCTATAAAAACCAGCCTATTTTCCGTATTTTCAAAAACCAGAATTACCTATTATGTGCCGCAAATTCTATAAAACAGTACACTAAAGTCACCGTGCACATTCGTTCCAATTATACATCCCTATTCTTAACTCTAAAAAAACCACATTACCACGCAATAACTCAAACCTTGAGACGGTGGATCAACTTAATTTTTAAAAACAGTGGTATTGTATGAACGTTAACGTCTTACCGGATATAGTGTAAGACACGCCAGCACGTGAGCAGCCTTTAAGTTTGACGTAAACATAAATGTCATTAAGAATATAGCAGGGTGGAGTCCTATAATTCTGACACTTTCTTCAGATTCTGTACTCGACCTCTAGGTACGCCCAGTGACATATTTGCCAATACAATTTTAAATTTGAGTATATCTTAGCACTCATAGGTAGCCTTTTAAGTATTCCGTTGCCTAAGGTTCAATTTATAATATTTGTTTTGCTCTGATTGTATGTCAATAATATGTTAAATAAAATATAACTATTTAAGTGATTAAGGAATTTATAGGACAGAATTTTCATTCATTTTTTTTTGTCATAATTAAAAAAGAGTTGAATTAAACGACTTTGCTGCCTTAATTGTGTTTTTGTGGTATTCTCAGGATTGGAGGTAGAATAATGCAAAATTGCACCATCCAGCTTTAAACAACTACAATGTAATCATATCGGAAGACAAGCTCGGAAAATTACGATTAATCTTCATACAGGTAAGTAGGTATTTGATTAATCTATCAATTAACTGGCACTGGTTGGTGGCTATTCTCAGATTCATACGCATCGGCTGGCCACAGAGAGAGCTTTAATGTAATGTGAAGCTGCACGTCACGCCATATTGTTCGGCATCACTTCGACAAAATGTCTCACACTGGCAGGATTGAAAGTGGAGAAAGTCTCTAAGCTAGCGAAAGACCAGGCGAAGGATGAACCTTAGTTAAATTATAAACAATTTAAATCATATAATAGAAATACAAAGATATAACATAGCTTTTGAAGAGGGTAATCTCACTTTATATAAAATACATTTAACAGACGATATTACCGATAATACGAGAAACGAGAAAATAATAATGGCAGAATGGTTGCGAGTTTATCTCATGATAAATTAATAAGAATGGTCAAAAATTACAAATATAATATCCCTTACCTTTTCCCACACGTTCATCGCTCGGGAGGGAAAAGACCACGTCAATTGCCAAAAAAACTTTGACATGCGTCAAGAGAACGTTTGAAAATGGGGCCCGACTACGAACACTTCGGAACTGTATCCGTCGGTACCGGCTGGGTACGTTCAAATATTCAAAAGTATGAAATAGTTAATCCTTTCAATTTTAAGATATAAATTCTAAGTTCAGAATATCAACCTCATAAATCTACCAGTGAAAGGGAAGAAACTATATTTCTGGGTTTGGTAGCATTAACAACGCCACATTGCTTCTATGGTTTCATGATTCCTTAACTTTAAGAGTGCATACTTTGTGTGGGTGATGTAATCGATCTGTGAGTTATAAATATTTGTTTTCGAGAACGCTTGTTGTGGATTAATATTACAGATTACAGGTACAGTATAGAGCATGCCTACCGGTGTCGCAGCGCAATGTAATGGAATAGGAAAAATTAACAAAAAGGTGTGGTTTGGATTTCGTATGTCGTCATAGCTCCTGATAACAGGTTATGGACTGAACTTTTAGTAGCCCTCTCGAGTATGTATGCCGCGAGTTGGGCGGAGTCTTGGCACGTGGGTGCTTTCGTGAAATAATGAAAATATACATAATTACCTTTCTTTGTATTCAGGAAGCTTATTTAGGTTACGTAGGATTTGTCAGGTCAACCTTAGGTGAGTTCTTCAAATATTGGCGCGAGAGTATTATTTTTGTTTGGAGTGTGGCATGCAGCTCGTAGGGGGATTGGCTATTTTACATTTTGGAAGGGAATATCCGGTGGAGTTTACACGTATCGTTTCTTCTATCCTCTTCACTGATCGAAATTAAACGATGGACACTCTTCAAAGTTCAACCATTAGTGAGGTGCCGAGGTGAAAAGTTTTTTTGAAATAACCTTGTAGGGATTTTGTGTCGGATCAATTTTTGAGGCTCAGGTGTACCTTATATTATTACCTTTAGTGCCTTATTGCTCTCGTGCCTAGGCTCAGTACACTAACTGTGTATTTTCATTGTTTTCCTCAGATGAGTTGCTTTTTCGGCTTTTTTAAGTGTCGTCATTATATGATTCCACGTGAATGGATGCTAATATATCTTTAAAATTTTTCTTGCAGAGGTTCTGTGTCTTCTACCCTTTGTAGCAGCCTAGCAAATATCATAGTTCACAGATTTAAGAAAAAACCCTTCCCAGGTAAAATAATAATTTTCGTTTTTTTTTTGTGTTTTATTTCCTTTGCCTGTAAATGTTCCTTGTTTTGGGATTTAAGCAAAAACCTTCAATATGTTGATGTTTTACAGGTTTTTTTTGTATGCGAAAAGTTTTCCTGGATATGAGTCCCAGTGGGTCGATTCAGCTTATGGAATGAAATGTTTTTATTTTAATTAGCGGTTAATACTTAACACCGTTACAGTCAGCATAAATTCTCTTTTATTTACTTGCACACATAATTTCACATTAAGTAAGATACATTTCTCGGAAAAAGGCCAGAGTTCAAGACTTGTTTTTTATTCGCCGTAGTTTTTTATTTGTGTTTAATTAGCTTAACGCTAGTCTGTTACAATTTCAGTTTAAGGCTAGTATAAAGGTTTTCATTATTAGAACTGACTATTTGAATAATGAGCTAGACTATATTTTCGATTTCACTGGTATTCTAGCCTATTGCAACTGGCTTATTGCAAGTTGGTATTGTATCCCAGAGGACTCAAGACGTGTGAACGGAACATGAGCATGTTTTGGACAGTATAGGAACTAATAATGTGCCATTTATTTTCCATTTAATTTACTTCAGGTTTTTTGCTAATTGACGTATTTATAAACGACGTTTTTTTCTTCACCTTATTTGCACCTTACTGGTAATTTTTGGTAAAAGTACTTGCTGCATAATAAAAGTTTAATTCTGCGTATTGCGTTAGTTAACTTTGATATTTGCCTATTTACTCAGTCACTTTCTCGGCTAAATGGCATATTTAGTTACAGTCTTTCTAATTTTTTAACCAGTTATCGGTAAATTACCATAACAGATAATCTAGTTCATATAGCTATCAACTAACGTTTTCTGTTGGCTCTAATCAAGTGGTTACTTTTTTTGGGTAGCTTGACTTTTATTAATACGTTTTTATCTTTTGCTATATGTCAGCTACAGACTGACTTATTCATCGAAATTTACAGGTTAATGACTATCGTATCTTAGGTATTACCTACTTCAGGTATATTATTTCAAATAGAACTTCAAGTAAAATTATTCATCATCTCTTTAGGTTTAGTCACCACTGCCTGGTACAGTTTTAAAATACTTTAAATTCTTATGTAACGAAACAAACCATTCTTTCCATCTTATTGTAATATTGCAGTAGACGTTTCCCGTACCGCATCAGAGGGCTTCAGAGTTGCGCGCGCAATACCTTGTTGACAAACACCATATCTTTAGGGACTAGCAAATTGCTGTCATCTGGTCCTCAGCTCAGTGGTTCCATGCTGCGTTTGCGATACGGCAGCCTTGGTTCGATTCCGGTGGTAAGACATTTTTTTCTATTTTTAATATTATGTGTAAAAAGGTTTTTATCCTGTGTTTTTGGGCATGTCTTGGGTTAGTGGTATTTTGACAAAAATGTCTAATATTACACTTCCCGCATGACCCTCCGCTCGCTTCGCTAGCTACGGAGCGCAACCAGCAGAATCTAAACGAAACTAAAGCATGCCCAAAATGAGGACAAAAACCTTTGTGATGTGGTATGGGCAACGATAAGTGTAATATTGCCACGTTACAACAAATAATATAGGTCTTGGGATGAGCGGTGTACTTTAAATTGTTTATAGGACGGCTTGTGTCATTTTGTATAATGAATTTTTAGTGTCACGACCGGTATGATATGATGCCACGGTTTGGATGGAGTGCAGGTTATGTGGCTCAGATTCGGGATCAATCTACGTCAGGTGAGAAGTGATGATAAAGAAGGCACTTTAGTTCAAAACAATAAAAACGTTTATTGGTCAAACATTTGATAAGTTTACACTGCACCCGATTACTAAGGTGCGCATATTTTGTCGATTTAGGTATACTTTTGAATTGCTTATTGGTCACTGCTTTCTAATACAGTTTTTTTTAAACTTTTGCTTGACAGATTATACTTTGAAATTTTCTTTATTAGAACTTTGAGAAATTCATCGTAGATCCGACTTTTACTACTTTAGGTGTAGAGGCCGAGGCTGCGCACATGTATTCTTGCAGGGACCTGGTTCGGGTGAGAAACAATGTCTGCCGAACTGATTGAGTATTTATATAAAAAATTTGCTGATTGTTGCACGTTTAAGGTTTACAATCGTGTGCGTTGATCGCTCGCGTTGTTTATAAATGGTCTTGAATGTTGACATAATATTTTCCAAGCTCGAGGAAAAGGTGATATTTACTTAGTAGTTTATGCATTTTGGTGGTTCACAATATATCAATTTATTTTTCTGTTCACCTAACTTAATTTATTATCTTTTAATATGAGTGTCGAATTAAATTAATTGAGCTCATATAATTGAATGGTATTGATTTTATCTGTTATAAATTGATTTAACAGCTGGTCTTATTAGTATTGATATTTTTGTTGCGAAGCCTAAGCCAAAACTCTTCTGACTTGTGCCACCTACAAAAATGCAACCCCCATCTTAGCCATTGGTATTGGAGCTAGGGCCTAATTTTGACGTTAAGAAATCAGCTCTTTCTGGCCCACCCATCGTTAATTGCAAACTTTCTTATTTTAATTTTATTTAGTCACAGTTTCTTCTAATGAAATTAATAAATAAAATAAGAAGCTTACAAAGAACGTGGTGCATTTACGTCCCTTGAATTTAAAATAGATAGCACCGTTTCAGTCCAGGTGTTAGGACATAAAGTTATTTTACGTTTCGACGGCAAATTGGCGTCAGTTTTCAATGATAGATATGTAAAAACATTTTTGGAGTTTTTCAAGTTTGCATTTTTAAAATCTAGTTGCGTTTTAGTTTCAATAGAGCCCATAGTACCAATTTATATCCTGCAACCTATACCAAAACGATTCCACCTATTACGTATATTTACCACCAAAAAATATGAGAATTATTCACGAAGTTTCAGCATATATTTATTTTTTGATTAATTCTATTACTCTTCTTGAACGCTCGGCGGAAATGGTTGATATAATAAGTAAATTTACGCCATAAAAGTTTACATATTTAATGTATTATTCAAAAGTCTTCGAAGATCCGCCGTGAGAGCGTTTGTAAAAAATTAGATCCCACTTTTCAAGAAAAATGCTCAATTCTATAAAAATGCATAGAATCGGCGATGTTAGAAAATGGGAGTTTAATGCGCTCGAGCTTGTTTAAAAAGTTCCTTCAAGTTTTGATAAACTCGGCGATGGCGGCCTCCTTTCAGACAGGACATCTTAGAGTATTAAAAAACTTTAAGAGACCATCTAGCATTGACAAATTACAGAAATATTGTTTCTAAATTTATTTCGGTCATAGCTCACACACAATCAAGTCCATATGGCTGCGGTATAAACGGTCTGTTTATAGAAAATTGTAAGCACATTTATTGGCGAATCGATTATAAATATGAAGACTCTAAATGGAAAATGACGAATAATTCCAAGATCAAAAACTAATGTACTAGGAAAAAATGTAAACCGTTTAAAGTGATTCTGATCAAAATTGAAGCTGTATTCCAAAATTAGAGGGGTTTTTAATAAAACTTCAGGCAAATTTTCTATTGTAAGAACAATAAGCATTTTGAATGCAATTTTAAAAGTTCTTGAAAGCTATAATATGATTTTCTCACTTTCAAATTTGATTCAATTGTAAGTGACCAATAGTCTGGATTTCAGTAATCACATCAAATCGTCAAATGCCCATTAGTTGGCGCATGTCCCGGTAGTGGATAACAGATATATACCACAGCATTACTGATTTGTGCGGCTAACCAGACAACTTTATTACACGAAGTGGACAATGCAGGAACTGGACAATTTTTGTATCCAGATACTGTAATATAAGAAGGTTTCATTAAATGCGTAAAAAGTATTTCCATTTCATGAACTGGACAAAAAATTTGTCCAAATAGCGGCATAAAATATTATTCCGCTATCTGTTTACAATTCACGAACTGAATATTCATTTCATGAAACGGCCAATTACACCAAGTGGGTGCGGCAGATATATTGCTTGTATAAAGGGTTGTCCATGAAGAAGATATGACGTCAGCATATGATTATTTAAATGCAATACCCTGTATATTTCTCGGGATATATAGAGAGCGTCTCATAACGTTTTCAGCAACTTATAGGTTGGTGGGTTTATCTTTGGAATTTACTGGAAAGGATTTAATTTATAACATTAAGAAATAATGCAACGCGGAAAAAATTATTAATTTTACTCTTCGATCATAGCCAATGAACTGATAATAGAAAAGCTGACATGTCAAGTATACTTTGACATTGATGAAATGCTTATACGGTTTATATGTGTTTACTTCTTACTTGATTTATTATATATAGTAGACACTTATCTTGTTCAGAATGGGTCTAAGTAAGAGATAACCATTATTAATTTTACTCTTTGATCATATCCTGTGAGCTGATAATAAGAAAGTTTGTAGCATTTTCAAATTTTGGCATCAACAAATGCTACAGCTTTGCTTGGTTTATATTTATTTTTATTTACAAACACAATTTAGTTTGGATTATTCCAATATAGGTACAGTGTATGAAGTACATTACCTAGTTTTGTCTTGAAAGTAATTGAATACACTTTCTATATGTATGTTTACGTGTCAGTAGGATCAAAGAATATTCTACTACGTAGCATATAAGATTCTTTGGTAGGATGTACTAGTTACTGATGATAATAAGATCAAGGCTGATTTTTATCCCTTTCTGAGCAGTAGGTACTCGACTAGCTTCGGAAACCTCTTTTAAAATTTCTTGTTGTGCCATCCAATTTGCTAGACTATTGACTTCATTGATTTAATACTTGAGCTCTTTTTATTACTAGTGATAATGCTCACAAGCATCATTTGTTCGATACAAATGTAACCTTGAGTATGTCTATCATTTAAATCAGTTGTTTGCAGTACCTACACCTACCTCAAACAATTTGGAGATCATAAAAGTCATCTAATGTATATTATAATTCGTTTATCTAATTGTGTTTCGGTGTATTGTTTCCTTTTGTTTTATTCATATTTCGACGAGATTTTGTGATTTAATTGACAGTAAGACAGGCACACCATATGATTTTGACAGTTTAGACAGGTTCAAGAATCGACGTTCTCAAGTAACGGTTCCTTTTAAGGCGTATTTATTGCTGCTTGGCGAATGTGGTTTGGAGCAGAAGTTCGATTGACCGAGCTGTGACGTGTATGAGCTCGGACTCGCTATTTCAACTAAGTTAAGTTGGCAGCAAAGTTTCAGGGTCAAAGTGTTGAAATTGGTTCCGGGTTCTTTCTTTTACGTTAGAACGGCGCGGCGAGGAGTCGAGAAGCCGGCGTCCTTTGTGAAGCCTTTTCGAGGTGTAAATCCTCATGGACTGGTTTAAATAATTAGGGTCGTTATTTTATGCTATTTTTGTTACGATTATGTTTTTCGACTTGAACCAGGGTCATGGAGGTTACCTATAAAAGTTTTTGTTGAGATATTGGAATCCTGCCTATACGTGGTAAGTCACGAAACCTTAATGCATTCTTCAGTGAAATTAATTGTATTTTTCAATCTTTCTTCACACCCAAATTGAGAACCAATAACCTGTTCAACTGCAAGTAAAATAGATCTAACATATGAGCAGCATGGTAGTGTGAGGGACTTACCTCAAACTGGTAGGCCGAAAGTAGACGAAAAGATTAAGTTAGCTGTCCTGTTGGCTGTGCAAGACAATGGTCATGTAGCTTCAGAATTTAATCCCAACCACGAAACTGTCATCATCAAAAGTATCACCCCTATAAAATAAATATAGTCTACTGTCTGAAGATGATTTTGATCATCTCGTGGAATTTTCAGAATAGCTGAAAAGGATATGAGACCATGATAGAATGCTTGCTGGAAACATTATTTTCAGATGAAGCATCTCTCACTTTAAATGGCGAAGTTAATAGACAAAATTGTAATAATTGGGCGGAAAATGATCCTCACTGGATACAGGAGGCTCACAGAAAGTAAACATCTGGGCAGGAATAGTGAAAAACAAGATTTTAGGACTTGTTTTTTTTTAAGCAAATTCTACTGGGGATTTGCATTTGGATTTTCTGCAGGACGATTTAATACCCGCACTTGTGGAACTCTACTCTGATGGCATAATTCCGGACAGTCCTAGTACCGAAATTTGGTTCCAGTAAAATGGCGCGTAGCCTCATTATTCTTGTCATGTGCGCGACTACTTAAATTTAATTTTTAATATCGCTGGACTAGCAGACGTGGGGTTATTGAGTGGTCAGCTCGATCCCTGGAACCGAATCGAATCCGCTGGATTTGTTCCTAGGGGGTTAGCTCTGTTATAAACGCGTTGGGATGCACAACTTTTATCATTTAACGTGATTTTCATAAATAAATTCTCTACTTGAGATAAAATCAGATATGATAATGAAGATAATAAGTATCTCTAAGGCAAATCTGATAAGAAACAGGAATAGATATGATACACGATGATAACAGATGACCTAAAACTGTTCGTGTAACAGTGCGATTTTGGCCAGTGTAAAATATTTTTAAATTTCATTTTATATCCTGCATTTAGCAAAAAAAAATGTTGTATTTTGCGGTAAGAATTACTAATAAGAGGTCAATACTCTTCGGTTAATTAATTCTAAATTTATTGATTCGATTTGCTGACCTTGAGTAGCTATTTTGATCATCACTTTCTCTTATGTAGCCCTCAGGCACTTTGTGACTATATTTATTTTAGTTGATAAGCGAATCACAGATCGCTTCGGTTTGATCAAATTACTAAAATAGGATATTTATTAGAAATAAATATCGAGGGAGAAACAATTAACATCAATGTGTCAAAATTAAAAAAAGCGGTAGCGGAACTTAAAAATAATCGAGCTCCGTGACCGGAGGATATTCCAGGCGAGTTAATAAAGTGTGGCTCAGAAAAACTCTTTAAAGCACTAACCTGGTGCATAAATAAATTTTTAAACGGTACCCCAATACCAAAAGAACGGAAAATTGCCTATATATCATCAATACACAAAAAAGTAACAAACTAGACTGCTCCAACTACAGAGGTATATCGGTAACCAGTACCGTAAGTCGATTATACGGACGAAATCTCCGAGATTTAATAGAGCAAGAATACCAAGAACAAGAAGAGGAGGAACAGTCCGGATTTCGCGCTGGAAGAACGTGCACGGATAACATTTTCTGTTTGAAACAACTAATAGAGAAAAAATGTGGAAGTAATCAAGAGACACACCTCATGTTTATTGACCTACACAAAGCATATGATACCGTCCCCGTTAACAGACTATTTAAAGTGTTACAGGAAACCAACATTAACCACACCCTAATTAGAACCCTAAAAAACCTGTACGAAGAATCGACATCACAAATCAAAATAGGCAATAGATTATCTGAAAAATTTTTGACCAACAAAGGTTTACGACAAGGCTGCTGTGTCTCACCCACACTGTTCAAGATCTATGTGGCAAAGGCATTGAGACAGTGGAAAAGAAAATGCAATGGAATGGGTGTTGACCTGGGAGATGTATGTTTATATACTCTGCAGTTCGCAGACGATCAGGTTATCATAGCTAATGATAAAGACGATCTGGAGTATATGACGAGAAAACTACAGGAGGAATATAAACGATGGGGTTTGGAAATAAATACACAAAAAACAAAATACTTACCAATTGATGCAGAATTATCCAACATACAACTGGACAACGACGAAGTAAAATCCTGCAATGAATATACCTATTTGGGAGTTATATTTGACACAACGGGTAAAAGTGACAAAGAGATTAAAAAGCGAGTAACACAAGCTAGGAGGACAATTGGCTGTCTGAATGGTGTATTTTGGAGTACTGAAATAGGCAAGAAACGGAAACTCAATATCTATGAGACCCTGATAAAAAGTAGTCTGCTCTACGGCGCAGAAACGTGGAAGATAACAGCGGCCAACCGAAGAAAACTTGAAGCAGTAGAAATGGACGCTTTTAGACGGAGTTTACGAATATCTCGAAGAGAGAGGGTTCGAAACGAAGAAGTTAGACAACGAGTAGGTATAGACGGATCTTTAACAACAGATATTGAAAGGAAACAACTGATATGGTATGGCCATGTTCAGAGAATGGATGATACAAGACTCTCCAAAAAAGTTATGCAGTGGGTACCTCAAAATCGCAGGAAGCGTGGAAGACCTAACAAGACATGGAAAGAGGACATAACAAGAGCAATGAGTGCCAGGGATTTAACAGAAGACCAATGGAATGACCGGAGGACGTGGAAGTTAGGCATCGGACAACGTCGTAAGACGTACTAAAACCGATATATAGATAGATATAGGTTAACGATATATTTGTACTAGCCTTTATAACACTGTTGTGACCTTGAGTAGCTATTTTGATCATCCCTTTCTCTTATGTAGCCCTCAGGCACTTTGTGACTATATTTATGTTAGTTGATAAGCGAATCACAGATCGCTTAGGTTTGATCAAATTACTAAAATAGAATATTATGTTATTAGTATAACTTTGCTTAATTCATATTACATTACTGTAGAACAGCCAGCAAACCGTTCTATATTTTTAAGAATTGTGTTAATAAAACCTACTTTTATGCTTTATTAGTTCCGTCAAATTCATATTTTATTTTAGGTTAGAATATTTCATAACTTCTCATAACTTCTGATAACTTTTTGGGACCTCTGATATTTCTCTTTCCAGGCGGCATTCTGCAATGTTCGCAATATTCGGTTGGTACTGTTGGCGAAACTGGGTAGTAGGAATGGGCTATTTCCCGTAATTGTTGCTGTCGATTTAGATTTTTAAAAGTTTATCATTTTGTTAGGGAATATTCTCTAGTATTTCTTGAACAATTTAATTTCAGCCCATTAATTGTGGCTTCCGCCATCATTTTGCGACCATAATAAATGAGAACTAAGTGGTTTATTATCTTAGAATTATTCCTCGTATCGATTTGTGAAGCATTTCACGGCCCTACCTTTTTTCCTGATCTGATGTTAGTTCCCTAATTCCGTGGAAGTGGAAAAAGGCGAATTGACTGAAACTGATGATATCGTTCTTCTAGAAATACCCTTCGGTGAGAAGAGAAGCTTTTTGCTTTGGTTCAGTCTTAGTGGACTCAACTTTCTGTATTGTGCTAATACTACCTTTCCAGGGATCTTTGAGTGAGTCCCTTAGCAGCGCTCGACCCTACTAAGTTATTGGGATATTCGTATTGCACTAGGTAAGCGTTTTCTGGAATTATTTTTTTTCTATTGCTTGTAAAGCACGTGGACGCCATGATGCTAATGACTCTTTTCCCTTATTTCCAGAGGCTTGCGAGCACATCTTACAAAACCGAGACCGTTTTTTGTCTAATTTAACGATTTAATTGCTTTATCTGTGTTAACCTTTTTTTGTACATTGACCACCAGATAGCTCATGGAATGCAATATCTTATCTATTCCCTTTTATCATATTTGAATTTTTATTTTAATGTGACTTTAGTTTTGATCATATGGGAAAGTTTATATTTTCTTTTAGGGGTGATTCATGCCTATCTCTTTTTTTATATATTCACGTTGTTTGAACCTTCTGTATTTCTTTTATTTGCAAATTCATTGATAATTTTTGGGGGCGATTTGTTTTATAAAGAAAACATATTTATGCAAGGAGGGCTAGAGTTTTTTTCATTAAAGTAAGGGGGCTTTGTCTAATGCGTATTGGGTTATTACAGGGTCCTACCACCGGGGTACCCCGCTGCAATTCTACTATAGGGCTATACTGCTGCCAGTTTTTCTCCGGGCTATACCGAGTCCTCTGTCAGTCTTACCCTCGGGGCCATCAAGTTACCATTGCAGTACCTGAACTAGCTACTTACAGGTGCCCGGCGCGGCGCCTTCATCAGGGGTGCTTCCAACCTCCTCTACTGAGCTCGATGGCAGAATCTAACGGGTTGTATCGTACAGAAGCATTTATCTTTATTATTATCTTCTTCCTTTTGTGTCTAATTATTTTGAATTTTGCACTATAGATTGAGCCTTAAAAGAGCCAAGTTTCGTTAAATCATTTATTTCTCTTGTCGATTAATAATTTGTTTCTAATATTTAAATATAAATCAAGCATTGACAGCCAAGCTTTTTTTTTATTCATTTATCGGGTCAATTGATTTAATTCTTGTGGCCGTTTATCACTACATATTATTATTGCTATATACATATATGTAATAAGTTTAGGTAAACCAAAGTGATCACTTCGGATTGTAGTGTTTAGAGCATTTAGTTGTAAGGCATACAGTACCAAGTTAACAACAGAATTTTTCTCCGTACAATCATCATATTGTACCACTGTTATTAATTACTTAATAGTCTTTTAACATTCCTTTGCCTTTAAATTGCAAAATTTCACTGTAGGATTCTTGCTGTTTAAAAAAAATCTGGAAGCAAATAGATTGATCCGTAAACTCAGATTGTGTTTTCTTGTTAAGTTAAAATTGAGTTTCTTTGTTTGATATGCGTGCCTAACAACTCCGTAGAGCACCAGCGAAGCTTTTCCAGTTTATTGGGAAGAACTGGTGGCGCTCTACGACTCCACTCCCGGAGCCGTGCATTGCAAATACGACTCTCTGGTGTTAGGCCTGTTTTTAATTAAAATATTTACCACACGATAAGGAAGATAATAAATATTAATTAATTAAACGGTGATTGAGACAATCGAAGATCATCACCTACCTGCAGTCCTTGACGGTAAATTTGAAAAAAAAATTAAAAAAGGGAGAGTCTATTTGGATACACCAGCGTTTACTGCGAAGCTACGCTTCCACCATGTGGTAGTATTACCTCGACAAAAGTCTCTATCTGGTCAAAATGAACTTGAGAAATCTCTACGTCAGCATCAATAGAGGAAATTCTGTCCCACGGAAGGTCTTTGTATCTTTTTTCTATAGGAAAGGCAATCACACTATCAGTAAAATAGAGAAAATACACAGGGAAGCACATTTGCTAATTTCTCTCAAGACAAAATCAGGCGGTAATTAGACCTGACGGCCGAAAATATCAACGATAAATTCAGATTTCAAAACTAGTCATTTTGTTTGAACAGTTCGAGCGTCCAGACGAGAAGACCAAGGAACCCGTCAATTCCAGAAAAGAATATTCCGACAAGAGAGCGCTCCAAATGGAGCAACCCGGAACTGCATTCATCGACACTGGTGGGTTGCACTCGAAACGAACACCAATCGACCAGTAAAAGGAAAGAAATCGCACTACTGGATTTTGTAGCATTTACAACGCTACAACTAGTATATAGATATCACCTAGAATATTCCACAAAAATTTAATTTTCATTCAAACTTTGTCACAGGGAGATTAAAATAAATCCACTTTATGTTGAAAATTTAAATTTTAATAATGTAATAATCTTCTAATTCTATAAGCATAATGTTTTCACCATTTTGAAATGGATTAACACTTTTGCATCCTTCATGCCAATGAATGCTAGCTATTTGTTTAAAATGGCCCGCAACATTATTTAGAGGGATATGAAACATATTTCATTTATATTAGATTTTATTGAATATAAATTTCGGTTTACCTGTTAAGGCACGTCAATAAGAATTTATTTCCTCTTATACAATAAAGTTACTGCACGACATTTTAAGAAAATATGAGATAGGTAATGTTCGTAAATCATATGCCCCAAGACAAAACGTAAGTCATATTTCCAGAGATAGCCAGCAATGAAAATAAAATAGTGGAATGCATGACTAAAATACTCTAAAGTTGACAATACGACGCCGACGGTAGGTATAGCTTATTAAAAATAGAGTACAATTTATATTTGCGAAAGTAAATTTATTCCATTTGAATCACCATAAAACAATATTACAGCTATTTTTCACTTAATAACATGAGAAACAAATAGAAACCTTATTACCTGATATGCGATTAGTATTGATATTTTATAAGAGTGAGTTATATAAGATCTTATTGATAATATCATCAAAATGTAATGACAAAGAAATTCAGGGTTAATCGAATCATATTTATGAAATAAATATAATACAAATGAAACACTTCGCTGGGTAGAAATAATACTGGAAGCGCCTGGTCACATGCTTAATCGAAGTGCCTACCTCAGGTTGATACTTCTATAATACGCTCTTTTTACAGCTTCTAATTTTATGTATTTGTCTTCACCTCAGATTAGAAGACACTGAGATGAATGAAGTTACGTTAAGAAAATTTACAATTAAAAGAGGGTAGGCAAGAAAGAGCTTTCTTCTAAGGCCCTTGCTTAAATGCCGAGGAAGAGGTTGCATTTACTTAAAGGTGTCACCGACTTGTATATCGAATAACTCAGAAAATCCCCCAGTTGTAATATGGAACTCGTTTTGGCTTAGGCTTCGCAAATAAATCTAAATATTAAAACTAAAAGTTAATCGATAGCAATCAAATGTAATTATACTTACTGATTACTTTTCTTTTGGAACACTATTATTAAAAGATAATAAATGCAATAAGTGGATAAGTTAACAGAAATATGGCTGGTCGTAGCTGTAATACTGCTGTTGAAGTCAAATAATAAAAAAAGGAATAATATAGAAGTCAAGCTACTCGGCGTCCTCCAAATTATGCACAACGGTAGCAACTATGCTTAATGAAAGGGGAAATAAAAAACAATGATCAATGATGCAAATATTCTAAGTAATTGACTTTATTTGCAGTAATACCTAACCCGTGGCAACATGGCAAGTGATGTTGAAACTGAAATTTATCCAAAGTGGAAAGTGTCATAAAGTGCAAAAAGTGCGAAAATATCTTTCATAGAAGTTGTTTGCAGCAAGCAAAATCTGCTCTTTGTCAGCACGTTGCTAAAGAGGACAGTTCTAACCTCGAAATTGAAATTGATCAAAAAAATTAAATTGAGATGCTAAAGACTAAGCATAAGGAACTTAATAAAGTGTGTTAGTAATGAAAATTGAAAAAATGGAGAAGATCCAGAGCAAAATCGAACGCATACAAAGTCCAATATCTAAGAAGGTAACCATTCCATCCGGAAAAACGGCAACGCCACAAATTCGTACGCGTCTAAAATCAGCTGTGTGTGACAACATGGAGAAGTCAGCCGATGCTTCTTTGGCATTAACTACTAAACTGCCTAGCCAAATCCAAGCTGGACAACTAGCCAGCTCATATAGCTCAATCGTTAACGCCCAGCAAACTCAAACCCAAAAAGAGGAAGAAGTAAAGGTGACACTTGACAATACTGATAGGAACGTCGAGATTCGGGATGATGACGAGACAAATAACAAAAACAAATGGAAATTGGCCGTAAATCGTAGGAGAAATGATCTTAAAATTATAAATAATAGACCAAACCCAGTAAGGGGAATAAATGCAAATTCAGGTTGTCTGGCCGCGGTTGACCAGATAGCATGGATATTTCTGTCTGGCCTACCCCCAAATACAGAGGTAAAGGATGTAAAAACTTATTTGGAAATAAACAACCTTTTGGTACTAACGTTGTTTGTGATAAAATGAAAACCAAAAAAGATAGATATAAAACCTCCTTTAAACTGGGAGTTCCAGTGAATCAAAAAAAATTATATTCTTACACCAGAACTTTGGCCATCCGGAACATATGTTAACCATTCTATGAACATTTAGCGACAGGGAACTCAACACTCATTACCCCGGAACTCACAGATATTTGCAAACAAGTAAAATTAATCCATGCAAATATAAGGTCCCTCAGAAATAAAGCAAATCATCTTGATGCGTTTCTTGCTGACAAAAACATAAACATAGTTTGTTTATCAGAACATTGGATGAGGAGTGAAGAACGACAGGCTGAATGGTTGGCCAAGCTGAGATGTTCTTCCCAGTTTTCAAGAAATAAGTGTGTGGGGGTGGACTTGATATTTTTACTCATGAGTCTTTAAAGGTTGTGTCCATAGATTCTATTTTTGATTTGAATGTAGAAAAATGTATTGAAATTGGTTGCGTTTATGTTACTGATTTTAATTTATATGTTTTTCTAATTTATAGATCTTCTGCGGGTCATTTTGACACCTTTTTGGCATCACTGGAAGAAGCTCTAACTAGAGTCAGTAAGTATCCAAACGTAGTTGTAGCCGGGGACTTCAATGTGCATATTGGTACAGATCAGCGGGAGGCTATTTTAATGTGCGACTTGCTGAGCGGTTTTGGTTTTGAAGGTACTATATGTGGCCCAACCAGATTGAATGCTTGCCTGAACAACATTTTTCATAAATTTCTTATATAATGACCTGATGTCTCAAAATTTTGAGATGGATGTTTCTGAACATAACGCTCAGTTACTTTCATTTCAAATTCCTGATGATAAAGTTGGACATAATGTATTTAGGGGGCGTAGGCCTGTTACTCAGACCGGTATGTTCAAATTTTACAACTTGATTGAAAATAGCTCCATTGATTTTACAGATGTCTCGGGCATACATATAGAACAGAAATTTGTGAGATTTGTACAGATGTTGGAAGGTTCATACTTAGAGGCATTTCCATTAAAAAAGTATAAGGTAAGAGAAAATGAGAGGTACCAACGATTTGAAAAACATACTTGAACATCTAAATTGCCTGGGTGATTCAGTAGAAAATATGGACGTCCGGATGATTTGCAGATTTACAGGTCATTCAGGGGTACTTATCGCAGAGCAATAAGGGCGGCAAAGGTTGCTGCTAATAATAATATAATAAATTCTGCTAAGAATCCTACCAAAGCCAAGTGGAATGTTATTAATAAGAGTAGAAAAAAAGATCTTCAAAAATGATATTTCCAATATTTCCTCAGATGAATTTAATCTCTACTTCAGCAATGTTGCTCATGACTTGGTAAGTCATATCCCGGACAGTAATACTGATCCTCTCTCAAACTTCAAAATCATGTCTATGTATTTGCCGAATGAAAACTTTGTCTTCTCGGAGATTACATTTAATGAAATGAGAGATGTAATTGAGCATTTAAAAAATAAAAGTAGTTGCGATATGTTCGGACTGAGTGTAAAAACTATTAAAGGTTATTACTTAATTATTATTCCATTGACAAAGCTTACAAACCTGTGCCTAAAAATAATGTTTTCCCGAAAATCCAAAAAAAGTCTGTTGTGATTCCAATTTTTAAACAAGGAGACAAAAATTAACCATCAAACTATAGGCCTACTGTCTAAAGGTTATGGAGAAGTGCATGGCTCTGCAATTGGTAGCATTTTTTGAGGATAATGGCTGTTTTCTAGTTAGTTTGGTTTTCAAAAAGGGAAAAATACCACCTTGGGTATACTTGATATAGTTACAGAAATAATGGACTCTTTCGAATGACTGGAACATAATGCTGTCCTGTTTTGCGATCTAAGCAAGGCGTCAAGGTAGGGGGGTGTCGTCTACTGAAAGGGTGATCGACATAGGCGTTCCCCAAGGCTCTGTTTTGGGGCCTATTTTATTTTTAATATACGTGAATGATTGGTCTTGTAACGGTGGAAGAGAAGATTTCAGCCTCTTTGCAGACGATACCACAATCTCTCTGTCATCAGACAGTGTCAATACTGTCAATGAAGTTATGGTCAGGCTGGAGGTTGCAAAATCGAGCGCCAAAACCAGGTTTGCTGCAAGCGGGTTGCTTCTGGATAAACAAAAATCGAATATGATTATATTCTCATTGAGAAACATGGACGATCACATTCAGGGGACACCAGCTGTAAAATTTCTGGGCCTGCAAATTGATAATTTATTAAGGTAGTCTGTACATATAGATTGTTTGTGTAAGAGAATAAATAGTGCTATGATTGCTATAAGAAATTTGTCCAGGTCTGTTTCAGTGGATGTCTTGAGGACTGCATATCATGCATTATTTCACTCTATCATGTCATATGGAGTGTTGGTATGGGGACATGCTGCCCGAGACGAAAGGGTATTTAAACTCCAGAGAAGGGTAATCAGGATATTAGCGGGTCTAGGTTCTAGGGATGAATGTAGAGAATCCCTCAAGGAAATGTAAATCCTAACACTTCCTTCTCAATTTATTCTGGGAAATCTTATGTAGGTAAAGCTCCATGGTGAAGGTTACAGGGTGCACAGCGAGGTTCATGGCTATGATACGCGTAATAAACATAAGTTTATACCAGCTTATCGCCGACTGAAGAGATGTCAAAATGGTCCTGCGTACTGGTCCATAAAACTTTTTAACTTTCTTCCAGTTGGAAGTTAAACAATTTAAACAAACTCTTAAAAGATTCCTAGTAGATAACGCATTTCACAATGTAGATGAATTTATAAAATGTGTATTTTAATATATGTTTTTAATGAGTCTGTGTCTAAGGTATAGATTTTATTTTAATGTATTTTAATCTAAATAATTTGATTATTTTTTTTCTTTTGACGTATGTAAGTACTTTTGTATACTATGGCATAAATAAAATTGAATTTTGAATTTTCAACCTATAATTATTATTTGAAACAGAGAAAATTATATCGCTATGTTAGTCTAAAACTGAAATATCAAAAGATTACTTAATATCGAAAGTTGAAGTCAGAAAAAAAAACTAACGACTCAATTTAGTTAAACGACTACCAATTAACTGAGAAACTAACTAATTAATACCGAAAGGTTTCCCAATGGTAGTACGCCAAATAAATTATCTGCAATAAGACAAGTAAGACAATAACAAGTAATTGCTAACAATTACCTGTCATAAAACAAGTAAGATAAACAATTGATAATTGCTAATAAATACCCGTTATAAAAGAAGCAAAGCGAATGAGAATAAATACTAAACAATCAGCTACCAAATTAACCAAAACATAATCATGTTGCGTCCAAACCTCTCGAGTCCGCTCGACCGTGATATCTGCTAGCAATATCGTAAATAAAAAAACGTTATAAACACCCGTCAAATTGAGAATAGTACAATCTAAAAGGTTGTGTAAATAGTCAGTTCTGATGATACAAAAACACTTTAGACTTGCCTTAAGGTAAAGTGAAAATAATCTACGCTAAAGCATTAAGGAAAAAAACAAGTCTGAAACTCTGGCCTGTTTAGAGAGATGCACTTTACTTAATAGAAAATTATATTTGCATAAGAAAACAAATAAAAGTTTTGCGGCTGACTATAACGCGTCATAAATTAACCAACAATTAAAAGATGAAAAACAAAATTTATTTACCTGATTTCAAAGTTTGATCGATAGAAGCTCGTGAGTAGCAATTCAGGCAACTCTCAAAAGGAAACGTACACAATCAATGAACACACGAGGGACTTTCTTGATAAAAGAATGTCTATTCTGTCAACAACCGGTGGAGGATGGATTATTGCATGATACAGTTTTTTTTTATATGTTTATAATGCCGAAATTAGCTAGGCTGTCTCACAGGATGATAGAGGAAAAGTCTTTGGCAAAGACAGTGGAAATACCAGTTATGGGATAAGGTACCACCTGAGATTCAAAAATGAGTCCGGCAGAAAATGTCCCACAGAGTATTTCACAGAACTATACTACCGCGATGCCAACACTGCCTATCAGAAAGAATGCTACGCGTATAACCCCACAGGACGTGCCTTTCCATAAGATTAAAACGAGTCAATCTCCTAGGAGCTACATATTACATCACACACATAAACAAGGATCTCTTGTCAATATTTTAAACACTCACCCAATATTTTGAGCTGACAAATTCTACCCAATTTAAATCAGTACCCTGGCCGCAAAAAATATTAGTCCTTATTATTTCACTAAAACATGTTAACGACAGTCACTAATTATATACCATACTTATTGCCCTTAATATTAATCAATGGCAAGCTGTGTTTATTAATCTCAGTTAGATAACACCGCTGTTCAGAATGCATCATTGGAGCTGATCGGTTCATAGTATTACAAAAATGAGCTTTTTACGATGCATGCATGGCAAATATGTCCAGTACAGATGATTCGATTCCTGAAATATCATAGCCACGCAAACAAATTTATAAAATTGAATGGGATATTATCGAAGACCAATTTAGAATAAAAATAATACGGCATTCTATGATGGTATTAGTTCACAAATAACTTTCACTATGAAGTAGCAATTACAAGCTAGGGTAAGGTTAATTGTTCTAAAATCGCATATTACGGTAAGTTTGATTTAATGGTTGTTTTTATTCCCTTTTGCCCTTTAAAAGCTGTAACTAACTCCTAGGAAAGTTAAAACTCAAGAAAACTAGATGAAGATAATTTTAAATTACTAAATGACATTTGAAATACTCCCACAAGCAAACAAGGGAAATCATTAACAGATCGTCTAGAATATTAGCCAGTAACTTGTCCCAAGAAATAAGTATATAATGCACCAGTACAAGATCTGTATTTTGTAAAACTAAAAACTTCAAGACTATTCTAAAATAAGTTAGCATTGTTATCGTTCATGTTCTCGACACAAAATTGGAGGTCAAGCTCCTCGTAAAACTCACTTAATATTAAATATTTACTTTTATTTAAGGTAACGACAGTTCGACCTTCTTCACCCGTTCCGGAGGACAATGGAATAAAAGAGTATTGTCAAAACAGATAGTCGAATTAATACTACGAGATGTAAATTACTGGATTTTAATCGTAATTAATCGTATCGTAATATTCAATGTAATGTGACCAATATATGACGATACCATTTTTATGTATGTCTTATTTTGAAGATTTAAAACAACCTCCGTGAAATTGAGTGTGACCGAATTCTTGACAGGATAGAGAATGAAAATTTTAATAGTGAAATGTTAGATAAAATTTAACTTTAAGTAGCTAGAAAAGTGTATACTCTCCGGTGTTATAATATTTGCACATCTTACGTGGTAAGCAATCACAATTATCATTACCCTTCTGATTTTCAACGTTGATTATACCCTCTAATCATTTGCAATTGATGGACACATCTCAGACACATTCACCATTAACGCGGGCTTGCCTCAGGGAGCAATACTTTCATCAACTCTGTTCCTCATCTATATTAATGTCCTGCTGACCGAAACGAATAATCCTGTTTACAGTTTTGCAGATGATAGTACCCTTGGCTCCCAATTTAGATCAGAAAAACCTTTACCAGCAACTGAACCTTATCACCGTAGACATGAGCAGATTACAGCAATTAATCAAGACCTGGAGAAAGTTCAAACTTGGGGCGACAGAAATTTGGTCCAGTTCAATGCAGCAAAGGCCCAAGCAGCCACGTTTACCATGAGGGCCAATACGGCGGGCCCTGACATCATTATGGCAGGATCGACCATTCCTTCATCCTCGTCAATCGGACTACTGGGTGTCTCGGTCAACAGCAATATGTCCTGGCATGACCACGTTGCTCACATCGCAAAATCAGCCTCCCAGAAGCTTGGTGCGCTATTTCGCAACAAAAAACTGTATACATCGCAGCAGTTGCTCTTGCTCTACAAAGCGCAAATAAGACCGTACATAGAATATTGCTCAAACACCTGGGGTGCTGCACCAAAGCACACCCCATTGCTGCTGGATTCCATTCAGAAGAGAGCTATGCGTCTCGTCGGCGACCTGGAGTTGACCCGGAATCTGGATAGTCTTGACCACCGCAGACATGTGGCAGAGATATCCCTGTTTTGCAGATACTTTCACAGCAGATGTTCCCTGGATTTGGCCCGCCATTATCCCGTCCTGGCAACGCCTGTCAGACAGTCACGACAGACGGCAAGAGCGCACTAGTTCGTCGTACAACTGGAAACATCTAGAACATCGCTTTACAAGAACTCTTTTGTCTGGCGCACTGCATCACTGTGGAACTCACTCCCAGGAAATCTGTTTCCCTCTAATTACAACCTACAACTATTCAAGAATCGTGTCAATCAACATCTTTCCACACACACCGCTCGTGGAGTGCCATGTGAGCCACTGCCATAAAAAAAGTTACATTTTGTAGCACTGACCGAAATAAAACTCGGTCGAAATACCTCGTCAAGGAGTGTTGGGCCTGACTTTATTCGTCATACCCGGATCCTGATGCAAGGGTTTTCTTAGTACACCTATTTTCATTGATTTTACATGTCCCGCTCACCTCTACTTTGTGCTCACAATTTCGTTCATAAAATCGTTTACGCCGGCTTATCGGCAAATTTATTCGTTTCCTTTCCGACTCTATCTTTTAAATTTATATCGAGTAGAGATTTTTCCACTTCGCAGGGGATATAGTTGTTCGTCATTTTTATTTTTGAAAGAATAATGTTCAGTCCGACATTCTATGTTTCGTGTTATGGATGTCCTAATCTATACTTGTTATCCTCTATTTACCAAATATGGAGACAGAACCCGCGAATCTGATATTCTATTTAAACTCTTTTGTGATGGTCTGAGGATTTACAGTTGTTGTTTTGTTTACTCTAATATTATTCTGTCTTTTATTACATTGCTGTGAAGTGAAGATAGTGCTAAGGCCCTATTCTATTTTCAATTAATTTTTCTATTAGAGTTCTTAGCTATTGATGATAATTTGCTCACAGACGAAGTAAGATGTTTGGGTTAGCTGATTTGTCTGGTCATTCATTTCAAGATTAGCTTTATATCGTTCCTTATCATCATAGGATTCATAGGCTAGGATAGGATAGGATTATAGTTGAGCTTCTCTATTTAACCGGATTCAGTAAACTGGCGGTTGACACTGCAAACTTTTGACCCTCTATAGAGTGCTTTATTAATGCATTAAATATTCTATTTATTAATAACTATCCAATAACAAAACATACAAACATAAAAAGCCGTTAATTGCAAAATTTCTTCATTTTTCTTTCATTCATTTCCTCTGATATTATGAAAAATCCTTGTAATACTTATAACAGAATATATCGATGAATTTAGGGCTACAAAGAAAACTTGTTACTAGGGTAGAACTAAAAATTGAATTAGGGAGGGTTAAAATCTTTTGAATGAATTACTGTGAGATCGAGTTTATCTTCGGTAGAGGCCAATCTGAGTTCAAATGTGAACGTATTGTAGTGTTCAGATGCTGAAAACCTTATGACAAATATACACTCACAAATGAAAAATATTTTCTTTCTTCGCAATATATCACTGGGTATTAGAAATTTTAGTGTTGACAATACTACTGGGCGCAATTATATGGAAATAAAAGACAAGAGACACAAAACACGCGACATGCTCGAGTTATCGGTGCGCGGCACACGAGGTCACCGAACTTAATGTTTGGTGACGTGACGGGGTCGATCAGGCAGTGACGACAGCGTTATAATTTAATTGTTTAAAAATTTGCCTAATAAATAAACATTCGACATGATCTTAATTACTGCGTAAGTTAAGATGCTTATAATATCGATGTACCTCTATGTTTTCCTGATTTCTTTCACATATATTGCTAATGTTATAGCTATTTTATTTAATCAAATTACTGATTAAACCCTGTTTTTTTATTCCCAAGATTCTAACCTTGGTAATTTTGTTAATTTTATATACTTATTTAAAGTAGATTTAACCAATTTTTATCATCAGAATATCTGAAAATATGTTTGCTGGAAGCATTTAAAAATTTGACACGTGCCGAATGTATGCATTTCAAAGAATGCAGGGTACATATCTATATAAGAGTAATCAGATCAGAAGTCATAACAGTAGTTTTGTTTGATATTTTCAATACACCTAGGATACTTGCACGTGTTGCAAGATCTGTGAATTTTTTTTAACGAGACTACGTAATTATTGTCAATTTGGATTCTAAAATTCGAAGAATATTCGAGACTAAATACTCAGTTTTATGGAAAGTTTTACTTAGGCTTAAATGACGGCGATGTTGCTTCAGTAGTATTCTAGGATGTTTCAAAACCAATGTATTAACATAGATTTAAACAATTTGTTGACCTAAAATTTGCCAATTATATTATCGACGGACTATTAGATTGAATTAATTTAAGAAACCACGGTAATATCAGTGTATTTTTCTTTATATATTATAATTTAAGCTATTGAGTAGCATTTTGGGATTTCAGAATTTCAAAAATATATATATCGTCATAAGCAACAATCATATTAGAATTAAATATACCAAGTCCATTAAAAGCCAGACTATACAGCAAGTATGCCTTATCAACGTTAGCTCATGGTGCAGAAACTTGGATGTTTACCAAAGTAACAGTCTTAAATTAAGGGACTGCAAAGTCAAATTCTGGATACAACAACCAAGTTATCGAAAGATTGCAATCAACGTATCGATCAATTTGACCGAAATATCTATATTCAATAGTAGAAATATGCTTATCGTGATTGTGTTGGTGATTATGTTTAAGTGAATCGATTATCTCGTATTTACGACTTGTCACGAAAACTGTCCACTCAAGACTAAAAGGGATAACAGAGGAACCACTTAGTGGAACAACTCCCTTGACAAACAAAGGAAGGAAGTTTGTACATGTATAGATATGGGATCAATACAGAACTGCTCTAACGAACTACAAAAAAGCCATCAGAGAGGCAAAAAGGAATTCATGAGAAACCTACCAGAGAAAAACAGATACACCTGGCAGTGCTAGGATCCGTAGAATTCTATCTAGAGAATCCATTCAGGAGTTCGGATCGCTAAAATGACCTGACGGAACCTTTACGGAATCTGGCATAGAGACGTTAGAGCTTCTGGCTGATACTCATTTCCCAGGATGTCGGATTTTGCATGATGAGCGAGAGCCATTTTGAGATCGATCAAATCGGCCAAAAACGGGCGACTGGATTCTCCCCAAGAACATCATTAATGCATCAACAATTAAAAGTGCTATTCTATCGTTTCAGACTTTTAAATTACCTGGCGAGGACGGGATATTTCCAGCACTGCTGCAAAACGGTCTGGCGGTATTAACACCATTCTTAATTAAACTTTTTAGAGCTAGCTTAGCGAGTAATTATATACCTAGGAGCTGGACTAAAATCAGAGTGGTGTACATCTTGAAGATGGAACGTAGGGAGTCAACACCTACAACATGGAGACCAATAAGTCTGACCTCTTTTCTGTTGAAATGGATGGAAAAGATACTGGACGTGCACATTAGAACGGCTGCACTTGGTGAGTATCCACTAAATACTCATCAATGTGCGTATCAGACTGGCAAATCTACAGAACTAGCACTAAACAACCTTGTCGGGAATATAACACAAGCGCTAGACCTACAGGAGTATCACGGTGGGTGTGTTTTTAGACATTGAAGGAGCATTGAAGCCCTAGCCGTTGCTCATCCAAGGTAGTAAAGAACTGCCAGGAACTACTCACCAAACTAGGTAGAGAAAATAAACTTACGCTGATCTGGATACCTCGACATACAGGATATGAAGGCAACGAAAAAACTGGTGCTCTTACGAAGCTGGCAGTCGCAACTGACTTCATAGGACCAGAAGATTCCCAAAAATGGGAATAGCTTACAACACAGCTAAAGAAGCCCTTTCCAGGTGGATACAATAGCAATTTGTAGACAAATGGACAGAATTACCGGGCCTAACTCATTCAAAGATGGTAGTGAATCTGCCATCAGGAGTGAGAACTAGACAATTTCTTCAACTTGGCCGACAGCAGATACAGGCTGTAGTTAGCATATATACTGGCCATTGCCGACTAAAAATCTACATGAATAAGTAAGGCTCTCCGAAGAACCGGAGTGTCGCTTGTGCTTGGAGGACGAAGAAACAATGGAGCATGTTTTATGCCACTCTTCAGCAATGAAAAGAACAAGACAAACAGTGTTTGGAAGTTCTCAAAGTACACTTGTAGAGTTGAAAACTATCCAGCCCAGAAAGCTAATCGATTTCATGAAAAGGATCGAGCCTCTAGCCTAGTGGAATCCACAGATGTGCCACAATGGACCAAGGGCCGTAGTGGAGGGACCCACTCACGTGTACAAATACAATACAATACAATCTCGTATTTAAACTCAAAATATAAATGCCAAAAATTCCAATGACGTAGCATTCATGGCGTGCAGCCTGACATGCCTTACAATAATAAATATTATTACCATTTATTTTTCATGTTTATCATTATTGTTTTTCGGTGTTGTAGGTTGTTGATGATACTTTTATTATATGGACCAGTAAATTTGTTATCAAGGCGAGTTAGGATCTAAAAAGAGCGATACAATAATGACCTTACATAAGAATCATATAAAAAATTAAAAAGGTATGCTCAAAAGTACAATGCTAAAGCAGATTGTAAATCACTGGGAACTAGGCTGTCCAACCTCAAATTGCAGAGGCTACGAAATAGTAAGGACGGTATTTATCAAGTACTAAGTGAGTATGGGGAATCATGGACTCACATGTAGAAAAAACAACATACTCTTGAAAGTTAGAATATGAAATGCAAAATGGTGAGCATCGAGATTTGATATCGGAAAACATATAAGGACGGAATATCATGCTCTTTAAAGGGTTTAAAGAGGCAGCTTTTGTTCAGCCCTATAAAAGAATTTGGTAAAATTATATAGAGATTTTCAGCATATGAAAGCTGCTCCTTTGGCATAGTAGTAATGTTAAACTATCTTGATAACTAAATGAATAAGAATAGAAATCTGATAACGCATAACCGCATAATAAGGAATAAGATACAGTTTTAACTATAAGTTTTTATTTGACAATAGTTAGAGCAATCAAAACTTTATAAATGTGTGGGGCTCTCTAGTTTCTCACTTAGCCATAGTTTTGACAAACATTGTCTGAACCTAGCAAGCGTAAATAAAAATTATTCAATTATTTTCTTGCAAATATAACTCCATTTGATTAAAACTTTTATAATTTGATTACCAGCGGCAACAACGGGAAAAATCGTTCAATTTCGTTGAATGCAGTTCCATGTTACAATAAAGACCGGCTAAACTTCCAATTGCTTCAAAAGGCTATGAAATATATTTATTTGATGAAACATAAAATAAACGAAAAATATGGCAGGAAATTTTAAATATAGGTACTCGCTAAATCGAATTATATCAGCAGATCTTGTTGATTTATCTACAAAGTGTAGCGTAATGGTTTTCGTTGTCATACGTTTATGGAAATTGGTTTTAAATTAATTTCACGTCGAATATACTTTATAGAATGAAAACAGATCTGATGTTATTGCTGTTTTCAGTCGAACTGGGGCTCAAATAATATACGACAATATAACAACTTTTACCGCTAATAAACATGCAAACATAATTAAACTCTGAACATGGAATTAATAAAGTAGATATACTTGAAAGACATATTAAAACGTAAAGTAATATATAACAAAAACAAGCACAGGACCTGTTAAAAGAAGCAGGGGAAATATAAGGGAACATATTTGAAGCGCCCTAAATTCACCCTTCACAACTTCGAGAAATCTAAAAATAATCCAATTGATAGTATTTAATTTCCTTCCTGGCCTGATAACATGTGATTAATTAGAGATAACTACGGATAAAAAGAAGCTTCTTCGCCTAAACGAAGAATTTAAATTAGATCAGGAGCAGTATTTTTCGAGAGGGAGAATGAAAAGTAAAAACAAACGCGTAAGAATAAAAATGTAATAAGCGAAAATAAGTTCAAAGTAATATCTTGTGGTCATGAAGAATATAGCAGTCAAGCAAAACATCTCAATTGCATGTTAAAATAAAGTTATCCAAAACTTGTAACAATGAAGGGTAATTTTTTAGTTTAACAACCATTCGATTACAGACTTAAGACAAATATTCACTGATTCTAAGCAACGTCCAGAATACGTTTTTTTTTATGGCGGTGGCACACACAATAAAGAGAGATCCTATGGTGCTCGACGTGCGAAGATGTTGATTGACACGGTTCTTGAATAGTTGTAGGTTATAATTAGGGGGAAACAGATTTCCTGGGAGTGAGTTCCACAGTTATGCAGTGCGCCAGAGAAAGGAGTTCCTTTCTAGGTGTTTTCAGTTGTACGACGAACTGGTGCGCCCTTGCCGTCTGTCGTGACTGTTTGACAGGCGTTGCCAGGGGCGGGATGAGGCGGGCCAAATCCCGGGAACATCTGCCGTGAGAGAATCTGTAAAATAGGGACATCTCGGCCACATGTCTGCGGTGTTCCAGACTATTACGATTCCGGGTCAACTCCGGGTCGCCGATGAGATGCACAGCTCTCTTCTGAATGAAATCCAGCAGCTTTAGGGTGTGCTTTGGTGCGGCACCCCAGACGTGTGGGCAATATTCCAAGTCCGGTGTAATTTGCGCTTTGTAGAGCAAGAGCAACTGCTGCGGTGTATACAGTTTTTTGTTATGATAGAGCGCACCAAGCTTCTGGGAGGCTGATTTTGCGATGTTAGCAACGTGGTCATGCCAGGACATATGAACTACTGGGTGTTTCGGCCCAGTAGTCCGATTGACGAGGATGAAGGATAGGTCGATCCTGCCATAATGATGTCAGGGCCCGCCGTATTGGCCCTCTAGGTAAACGTGGGTGCTTGGATCTTTTCTGCATTGAACTGGACCAAATTTCTGTCAGTCTAAGTTTGAACTTTCTCCAGGTCTTGATTAACTGCTGTAATCCGCTTCTGTCTGCGGTGATAAATCTCAGTCGCTGGTAAAGGTTTTTCTGATCTAAATTGGGAGCAAGGTTATTGTCATCTGCAAAACTGTAAACTGGATTATTCGTTTCGGTCAGCAGGTCTTTAATATAGATGAGGAACAGAGTTGGTAAAAGTATTGCGTCCTGAGGCACGCCCGCGTTAATGGTGAATGTGTATGCGAAGTGTACATCAACTGCAACGTGCAGAGGTCGGTTCTTAAGGAAACTGGCAAGCCAGCTGTAAAGAGAGGCTGGCAGTCCGAAGGACGGTAGTTTGTTGAGCAATCCGTCATGCCAAACTCTGTCGGATGCCTTCGAAATATCCAACGCAATCGCTCGAGACTCTCCGTAGTTATAACTATAAAGAGAGCTTTCTATCTCTATAATAGCCATTGTACTTTCTAAGGTATTAGGGTTTCGTAATCGTATTTTTTTTTTGTAATTGACTAGAAGGTGCAAGTTCTTCATAATTCTGAAGCCATCATCGTCTAGAGGTTAGACTGTCGCAGCCGCTGCCTTCCCAAACGTGAGCTGGTATAGCTCATTCAAATTGGGATCATTTTAACAAATAACCACTCTTCGTATTTATGTACCTTAATACACTATACTACTTGCCATAAAGTCTCTTTAAAAGTAACATAATTTTAACAAATATATTTTAAGTCACTCCACGTTATCGTAGATTCGTCGTAGTTTAGTTCCCACTAATTTTTTTCTTAGGCTATTAATTATGAATCGTAGCTTTGCCATTTTGTCTTTTTTGTGCATATTAGCGTTATTCGCACAGAGTAGAAAACGAAATATTGTTAAAAATCGACATTATTTCCGATATACAATAATTTTTCGTATAAGGATCCTGGAGGGTCAGTGTAATAAGAGACTATCAAAATGATGATAAATTACATAATTTCATCTTTTGAGTTTTCGAATTCAGCTATTTTTTGAAATGAGCATATCTTTGTGATTCTGTTAGTAGAATTTGATGAACTCCTCATCAAACATTTTTTGAAAAAGATCAAATGGTGTGTAATTTTTGAGCAACTCATAATTCAAATCTGGAAGTGATCTTACATTCTATTCTAAATCTCCTTTTTTTCCCACTTCATACTATTCGTGTCAATTTTCCCCATCAACAACTCCATTTCCTCCGATTCCATTGTTGAAATGTGGATTTGAAGTTTAGCGGAATGCCGGCAAAATCAATTCTAATTATTTGGAAAAATGGTAATTTTAAAACTTACAAAAATACTTATAATAAATTATTCATTATAAGTTATTATTTCAAAATCACATTTGAAATTATTAATTCACAAGGTCTCTTTAAAAGTAACATAATTTTAACAGATATATTTTAAGTCACTCCACGTGAAGAAATGAGATTTAAATTACAAAATAAGTTTATGAAATTGGCTATATTTTGATAAAACTAGTAAATACAGCTAATATGTTATGTAGAAAAAAATACGTTTTCAATTTAAAGTCGCTATGGTTCTCTATGATCTTTCCTAGTCGACTTCTTATGAGCATAGCTTTACTAAAGCTAACATCTACATAGAAGAAGACTGACAGACTGACTGTAAATTTATAGATTTATGTTTGCAAAAGCATCAAACTTGAATAAAATAATTTAATTCATATCATGGATCATAGGCCAAAACTGATTACAAATTCGTTTAAACAATCATTTAAAAATTGACAGCATGGTCGAATCGAATTTTTAATTTGATACAAAATCTCATGGTAATTTTTGAGTTCACATATATCAAAATTTGTGTATATCGATTTTAAAATTGACATTATAATTTACAACAAGCGCTCTAATTAAGCTTTTCTATTACACTTTTGTTAGGTTTGGCAACATTATAGTCTATTGTGGGCCCCTTCTAGTTTGGGTTAGATTTCTCCCAACAGAGCTTCTGAAGAGGTTAATTTATTATCGTGGGAGACGTTGTTTTTATGTCCATTGCAGGTAGCCTTCCAGCTAAAGGTTCGGTACGCCTAATTTTCTTGTCGCCGCGCCGCGCCGGATAGATACATAATAAGTATCTGCTCCGATGATTTATCATCACTTGGATCCTGTGACAGGCCAAATCAAGTAACCTACTTGAGTTTAAAATATGTTGCCCGTTTAATTGCACTTTCTCATCTACAAAAGCTTGTTTTTAATTATTGATCTATTTTATTATATATTTCTAAGATTTGACCTTACAGTTTATTAGGATACGCACCCACTTTGAGTTAGATTAGATATCTCCCAACTCCTGTTGGAAAGAAGATGACTACGTTGTTCGAAAAGTTTGCTTTCACGCTTCTACAGTCAAATATTGAGTGCTTAAATCTCTTGTTGCCGGGCAAGTAAAATGTATACGAAGTCTGTAAAAATAATAAAAAAATATGTGCCTCACCTTTACAAGCACACAACTGAAGTGTAACTTCTGAAAGAGATTTAAGGAATTGAGTTTTCATTATTTTTTTGAACTTTTTTTCTCAACTTTTGCCTCCGGTTTCAACACTTTTAAATTTTTTTTTTTTCAACTTTTCATTCGCCGAAAAACGCTTTTCTCTAACTTTTTTTGTAATTAATTTTTTTCTATATTTCTTTTTATTATACTCTTATTAACTTTCTGAACAGTTTTTTTCTTTTTTTATATATTTTTTTCTTATTTGGTTTTATAATACTTTTATTAACTTTCCGAGCAACCTTTTGTTTTATTATTATTTTTTTCTTATTTCGTTTTATAATACTTTTATTAACTTTCCAAACATTTTTTTACGTTTTTTTAAATTTTTTCCCATTTTTTCAAAAATTCTTGCTTTTTTCATAACGCAATTTTTTCTTCCCATTTTCGCCAACCCCGACATCGCAGCTGAACACTTTCGCCTTTTTGTCGCCGAAAACCCTGTTTCAACTTTTTTAATATTATTTTTTTTCTTATTTCGTTTTATAATACTTTTATTAACTTTCCAAACAGTTTTTTTACGTTTTTTTTTCAATTATTGTCCCATTTTTTCGTCCAGGATCTTCATTTTACCCCGGCTACATGTCCTGAAAATTTCAACCCTCTAACTGTACTGGAACATGCTTAATTAAAGGGGCGTTTCACTTTGATAAGCATTTTTTCTGACTTTACCCTAGCTAAAGAAGTTTCACTTCAACAAGTTCGAACTATGGCCATAATGACGATATTTACAGCATACACATGCCACTGAATTTGTACCCAGAGAGGATATAATTCGCTGACCGTAGAAATGGAGATGAAAGTTATTATTGTTACAGTATATTGGATATATTGAAGGCATTTGACAGAGTTTTGATTGACGTGTTACTCAACAAACTACCGTTCTACGGACTGCCACCGTCTTTCTGTAGTTGGCTTGCCAGTTTCCCTAAAAACCGATCTCTACACGTTGCAGTTGGCGGACACATCATCATTAATGCAGGCAGGCCTCAAGTCGCAATACTTTCACCGACACTGTTCCTCATCTATATTAATGACCTGCTGACCGAATAACGACCAATAATCCTTTTTAGAGATTTGTGGATGACAGTACTCTTGTCTCCCAATTTAGATCATAAAAACCTTTTCCAGTGACTGAGACTTATCACCGCAGACAGAAACAATTAATTAAGATCTGGAGAAAGTTGGAACTTGGGGTGACAGAAATTTGGTACAGTTCAATGCAGCAAAAACCCAAGCAGCCACGTTTACCAAGAAAGCCAATACGCCGGGGCCCGGGCCCTGACATCGTTATGGCAGGATCGATCATTCCTTCATCCATCGTCAGTCGGACTACTTGGTGTCTCGATCGGCAGCAATATGTCCTGGCATGACCACGTTGCTATAAATCGCAAAATCAGCCTCGCTTGGTGCGCTATTTCGCAACAAAAAACTGTATACACCGGAGCAGCTGCTCTTGCTCCACAAAGCGCAAATAAGACCGTGCTTAGACACACATCTGGGATGCCGCTCCTAATCACATCGTGAAGCTACTGGAATACATTCAGAAGAAGGCTGTGCGTCTCGTCAGCGACCCGGAGTTGTCCCGAGATCTGGATAGTCTGGAACACTGCAAACATGTAGCCGAGATATACCTGTTTCACAGATATTTTCACGGCAGGTGTTCCCAGAAGTTGGTCCGTCTCATTCTGCCCCTTAGCAACTCCTATCAGACAGTCACGACAGACGGCAAGAGCGCGCTCATTCATCGTACAACTGGAAACACCTAGAACATCACTACTTGTGAGTGAATGTAAGGAATGTGTGATTTATATGGGATTTTCAGACCATTTTGGTATTGTCCCAAAACAGTAACTACAAAAAGTTAATACTCTATGTAGGCCAATTACAGAAGTAGGAATAAAGGCACTTAAGTTTATGGTTCGAGATATTTGTTGGGACTAATAAGAACATTAGCACGGTTTTGAAATTCGATTCGTTTTTTTTATATTTATAAAGAACTGTGCAGATCTGGCATTTCCCTAAAGAACTATAAGCGTTGTGAAAATACACTTCCCATTTCGTGGCTCAATAAAAACTTGAAAATTATCCGTGATAGATTAAGCTTTTATGAAGATTTAACTAAATTGTACGTACTTCCCCCCAAGTGATCCATCTTTGTAAAGATTATAAACAATTCTATCGTAAGAACTAAAGAAAGTTAAAAAACAATCCGCTGATAACTCTATTAAAAAGCACAATTATCACCCTAAATCTATCTGGAATCTTGTTAAAAATAATACCAATCTTATAAAGCAAGAAAACATGGTGCATAACAGTGATTTTACCATAATGATTTTATATTAATATACCTCAAGAGCCTATTACAAACATACCTTTATCTAAACCGTCATTCTTGGATTTCATAAGACAATATTGTCACACTATCAGGAATAAATAACATAAATCTCAAATTTTCTCTTATATCGCAAGCTCAAGTTAGAACTATACTAATGGATCTTAAAAATAAAAGCAGTAAAGACTTTCATGGATTCAATAGCAAGATAATCAAAAGTCTTGTCATTGAAATTAAAAGTCCGCTAACGAAATTATCGTAGCTTTATTTGAATGGTGGAATATTTCCTGGTATTCTGAATGTTGCTAGAGTTGTTCCGATCCGCAAAAAGGTGCGAAAATGACATTAACAGGCCAGTTTCTACCGTGCCGATTTTCTCAAAAATACTCGAAAAAAACATCAAACATCAAATGACATTCTATTTTGACATAATGATATTTTAAACAAATGTTAATTTGGGTTTAGAAATTCGCTTTCGACAACATCTGCTATAAATGAACTCATACGGATTATAAATGCAGGCTATAGGGATGGTCAATACATTAGGTATTGTTTTGTGACCTGACGAAGGCATTCGATTGCGTCTCCCAGGAGTTCTTGCTATGTAAGCTAAAATCATATAAATTTGATCACAGTTCGGATAATTTGCTAAGTTCTTATTTAATAGATAGAGGGCAGCTTGTTGAGTTTAATGGGGTTTTCCTAAAATACAAAAGATTTGGGGTGCCACTAGGATCGGTGCTTGTGCATCTGATCTTTCTTGTTTATATTAATGACCTGGAGGATTATGGCCTGAGCGCCAATTTTGTCCTTTTCGCTGATGACACGACGGTGCTTAAGAAAGCCGCCTCAAAGGAACAAATTAGTTATGGCATGCCAATATTTCCCATTGGTTTTCTAGTAATCAGCTCAACTTAAACGAAACAAAAACTGAATTAATATACCTACTTTACAATGAGGGATTTAGAGGAGATGAACTTACCAGAATCTGGCATTTTTTAGGAATGAATATTGAAAGTAAGCTAACGTGGAATGCCCATATAAATAAACTTTGTGAAATTATTGCTCTCATTGCGAAGATTGGCGGATATTGTTTAGGAAATAGTGCTATTATCTGTTTACCATGCCTTCATTGAATCCAAAATTTCTTATACGATATTAAGTTGGGTTCATTGTCTGTTATATTAAAAAAAAACATATTAATATGTGTTCAAACGCATGAAGACGTACATAGTCACAACACTCGATGCAAATATCATATCTATACAAGCTCGAATAAACAAAATAAAATGTGGGAGAACATTCTATGGCCCAAAACTTTTCAATAAGTTTCCTGCTACGGGGAAAATATTGCCCACGAGACCATATTTAATCGAGTTTTAAAAACATACCTAATAGAAAAATGCTTTTATTCTATGGATTAATTTCTTAATAACAGTTTTGCAGATTTCATATAAATGAATATATTACTTTCTTAAGTTGAACGAAATAAGTTTGTCTGAATCTGATTGTTAAAATGTTTTACTTAATCTATTGTGTGAAATACATAATACTGGGGAAATATATTATTTGTATATAGCATATGAAATATAATATGTATGCGATATTGTATTTATTGTTTTGTGTAGTCTTTAAACTTTATATTGACATTATATAAACACTTTGTACAGTGTATTGACATGAATAAATTATTATTATTATTATTATTATTATTATTTTCTATGAAAGAGGCGCTTTAGGCGTCTCAGCAAGATCAGTGCAAACCTTCCCTTCTTGGGACCTATAAGTCACCCCTCTGACATTCCTCTTTTCATTGTTAGCAAAATTTTTCCTCGTAGTTTGGGTTAGTTTGGGTTGACAACATAAAACATCTATATAAACGTGTAAAACTGCAATTTGTACTTACTGCTGAAAGGTGTGTAACTACAGATTCTCTTTTATTCATGCGGAAACGCCTACATCAGTCACGTGAATTCAGGATGTTTAATATTCCGACTCTCATATTCAAGACTTTAGTTCAATGTAAACGTGAAGTAATTTAACTTATCTATCTACCTGTCCTGTTTTACGCTCGGTAAAATATGCATCTTCAGCGATAAACTAGCGCCAAAAATTACCGCTTTCATATTTAATTTCACACCCCTGCATCAGATTAAATTCTATTACGACTTTAATTACTAAAGGAAAATAAAACAAACATAATCAAGATTGGGAATTATAACGGAAGTCTTAATGGCCTTAGCCAGCACAACTTCTTGCTTCCTCCCTGCAATGTAGAAAGTGAATAAATTTCCCCTGAAATTACACCTTTTAAAACTTTTCCGATTTTATACCACAGCACTCTAAAAAATATTTTTCCTAAGTGGAAAACGGCAACAATAAAACGTACCTTTAAAATACGTGTTTCTTTGAAGCTTTCTTTTGCCGATTTTTTGTGTATATTTTATGTATACGCCAATATGAGATTGTGGCTTCAATATAACAACCTAGCTACCAACTTTATCATACTTTCTCATTTTGCTACCAAGATTTAACAGTTTTTTTTGTTCATTTTTTATATTCAGTGAGGCGATTTAATATACCCACAACTTCCAAAAAAAATCGGTTTGTTAGAGACGGCTTAGTTTTGAATTTATAGGTATTGGCTTATAAATCCATACTCAAAGGAAAGCTTATAATATCGATTTTAAAATGCTGCTGGGTTGATAGCGGAATTTCGAAGCCTCGCTTTTTCGTTCAGTCGCATCTAGTGTAACTTTAAAAAGCGTCGCTCTAGAAGATTAATCTAACAGGCCATAGCCATTCTGTAAAAATGACGGCTATAAGCCGTGTTAACATGAACATATTTAGTTATCCGGTGCATGGATACAACGTTCCCACGTCCCTACTTTATAATGAATTCGAGCAGCTTGGTATCCCCACGTATTACTGATGTGGCTTGGTCATATACAGCGTGTGTGCAGTTTTAGTTAACATATGGAAAACTTTTTGTTATCGATTTTACCAAAAAAAATTATTAGGGCTCACCTAATACGTTTGCATTAGAGTGTCTAATATTAGTGATGAAACAATCTTTGTATATCATGCAAAATTTAATCCAAATGGACTTCTATTTCTAGATTGTTTCATTACTATGTTTCGTACATGCATACAGCCTTTACTCTTCATTGTCTAATATTACACTTCACGCATAGCCACGTTGTTTTCATGTTTTCTTTTGAGATTTTGCAAATCATTAGCTGTGTTTAAGAAAATTGGATCTATAATACGCATGGCATGGCATGGCCCTCCGCTCGTTTCGCTCGCTACGGGGGCTCAAAGAACAGGGACTAACCAAAACTAACCCAAGGCATACCCAAAATCAGGGATTTTTTTTTAAACACAGTACGACAATCCAATCTTACATCTTTTCCAACAAAGATTCACACAAATAATTATTTATACAGGTAGTGTTTGTACTTAAATCCAATCGGGGAGCAGCAGCAAGATATTCAATCACAACATCGGGGCAAACGCATGTACAACACCGCATGCGGAAGTCAGGCAGCCAGAGTGCACTTGGTATGGCTAGCGACTAATAACCGCATCGCACTGAACCGAGAGAATCCACCCACTAGCAAATAAAGGCAGCTTGCAAAATACCTTCCCGACTTGTCGAAAGGCATCGAGTGTTTTCGTTAGATTGCCTTCCTATTTTACCTATGTCATTACATGCTTGGAAGTACTCTGGTGGATCAGTGGTTAAGATGCTAAGCCTCCGGTTCGGCGGCCCGGGTTCAATTCCCGACGATGTTTTTTTATTTCCTTGAGGTTATATTTGTAAAAAACTTTTTCTTGATTTTGGCTCTGCCTGGGGCTAGTTTTGGTTAGTTTTTGTTCGTTGCGCCCCCATAGCGAGCAAAGCGAGCGGATGGCTATGCGTGAAGTGTAATATTAGACAATGAAGAGCAAAGGCTGTGTGCATGTACGAAACATAGTAATGAAACAATCTAGAAATAGAAGTACCTTTGGATTAAATATTGCATGATATGTAAAGATTGTTTCATTACTAATATTAGACACTCTAATGCAAACGACAAATATTAAGCAAACATTAAACAACGCACATCAGGCGGTATCTGTGTCGGGAAGTTATTTTGAAGCTGTCTTTATCCGCTAGTAATCCACTCGGGTTCTCGAAGAAGTAGCCTAGCTGACCAGACCAGACTTCTAGGGACTGCTAACATTGCTGTTTCTCTACTGAATAAAAGCTGCCCGGTGCACTGTGGGTCCTCTACTAGAACAAACCATTGGATGATGGAACTATTGGTTAGAATTAACCGTCTGATAGCGATGCAAGCTGAACCGAACTAAAGCTTCCTAAAATTCTAAGCCACTCCAAATCTGACATTACAATCGTGCAAATTGGGACGATCTAAGGTAGTTCTACCTAGACTTTCCTTGGCTCGACGTCTGCTTTAACACTGATGACACGTCAGTTTCCTACAAAGAGACCGCATACAAGCTTGGAAGTATACAACCCAAATTTCATCAAGGTAGCGTCAAAAGGAAAATCATGGTTTGGCAAAAAAAGCGAAAGGGCTATAGGTTGAAACAGTAAGCCTGCAAGTACTGACAACAAAACCAGACCGCTGAATATCGAAATTATTTTGCCGAAGCGAGAAAGTGTGATTCACGAAACTAAGGAAAAACACAATCAAAGGATCAGGAATAAACTTTTGCAATGTCCCAGTGCCTCCAGGAATTTCTGGTCGGTAGCAAAGGTAGTAAGTAATAACTTTGCAAAAACGTCCCTCCTACCTTCAGACGAACGCGGCGTCACGACGACTACAGCTAAGGAAAAAGCAAACATGCTCGCCAAAATGTTTTCATCGTACTTTACCTTAAACGTCAACCAAGGCAAGGCTCTCGCCACCATATCGAACATCAACGCTACCATGATAGAAGTTAATTTTCCTCACCGTGATATTCGTAAAATCCTCAAAGAACTAGGTATACAAAAGGCATCAGGACCGGACGAAATACGTGCCATCGTGTTAAACAACTGCGCCAACGAACTAACACTCATTTCTTCCAGACTTTTTTCTCTGTCTTGTCGAAAAGAGACTTACCCATCTTCTTGGAAAGTTGTTCGGGCGCAACTTGTTCTAAAAAAGGCAAGAAAATCACGCCGACAAACTATCGCCCAATTGCCTTGCTTCCAATAATCTGCAAAGTCATGGAACGTGCAGTCAATCAGCATCTACTCAAGTACCTCGAGACCAACAGATTAATTGGCAATAACCAATACGGCTTTCGCAAAGAGAGGTCGACATGGGATATATTGGCTTATGTCACTCATATATGGAGTAGAGCAACTGAGAACTACTAGTTTGGCATGGTTTGGATTGCTCAACAAACTGCCGTCTTTCGGACTGACAGCTTCTCTCTGCAGCTAGGTTGACAGTTTCCTTAAGAACCGATCTCTGCATGTTGCAGTTGACATCATTATGGCAGGATCGACCATTCCTTCATCCTCGCAAACCGGACTACTGGGTGTCTCGGTCAACCGCAATATGTCCTGGCATAACCACGTTGCTAACATCGCAAAATCAGCCTCGCAGAAGCTTGGTGCGCTATTTCACAACAAAACTCTATACACCCCAGCAGCTGCCCTTGGTCTACAAAGCGCAAATAAGACCGTGCTTAGAATATTGTTCACACATCTGGGGTGCCGCACCAAAGCACACCCTAAAGCTACTGGATTTCATTCAGAAGAGAGCTGTGCGTCTCGTCGACGACCCGGAGTTGACCCGGGATCTGTATAGTCTGGAACACCGCAGACATGTAACCGAGATATCTCTGTCTTACAGATATTTTCACGGCAGATGTTCCCAAGATTTGGCCCGCCTCATCCCGCCCGCAGGAACGCCTGTCACACAGTCGCGACAGACGGCAAGAGCGCACTCGTTCGTTGTACAACTGGAAGTACCTAGAACGTCGCTTTTCAAGGACTCCTTTGTCTGCCGCACTGAATCGCTGTGGAACTCTCTCCTGGGACATCTATTTCCACCAAATTACAATCTACAGCAGTATTCAAAAATCGTGTCAATCAACATCTTCGCACACCGCTCGTCGAGTGCTATAGGATCTTCCTTTAGCGTGTGTATCATTGCCTTAAAAAATGGCGATATAAACTGCTCGTCAAACGAGACACACAATATTAATATCATGATTAAATAGCTACAGATTGAAAACAATTAGGAGGATTTTCATGAATTTTTCAGGTCCTGGCATGACCACGTCTGTAATTTAGATAATAATAGATAATTGAGATTCTGGGTTGAAAAATTGTGTGTTTTAAGATCTGGTGACTATGGCACTTCGTTGCCAGGATATTGCTTTATTATTTTGCTGTTGGTTGGGGATCGTTCAGATTGCCAAAATAAATCTTGAAGGCTAGGCCTAGCGAGAATTGTTCAAGATATTTTGAGAGGTAATAACATTGAGTGAATAGAGTGGCCAGCAAGATTGTAACGGAATATAAGTTATTAAATATGAGTTTGTTCTGTTTGATTATCAATGGTTTTCGATGTTCGGTATATTAATCGCCAGTGACATCTATCTGTGAATGGGTATATTTCGCACAATTAACTATTTAAGAAGAACAGGTATGCAGGTTTTTATCCATAATTTGCGGATTCATGTCATTGTAGATTTCTATATTAAGAGAGTGACATCTATTCGGAAACGGACTTATCTCATATAGTTGGTAATTGAAGGACGTAGTACGCTATTCAATAGCTGCAATTTAAGCATGTAATCTACAATAGATTACTATATTTAGCGTATCTCGAGTATTTTCCTAGGTTGTCGCCGTGTATCCTATAGCGATTGTCACATGATTTAAATTACCCAATGAGAGCATCGAAAATCAGAATTCGTTGAACGTCTTAAATTTTAAAGGAAGGGTCGTTTATCTCTGTGGCAACGTTTGACTTGGTAAGTGCTAGTTTTTTTTGATCTTGAAATATTTTATTCATCTTGCATATATTTCACTAATCTTCTCATTTTTCAAATACAAAATTAATAATTGTTTCTGATTCACTTGTTCATATTTCGCTTAAGCAAGAATTTAGCATTTTTGTATTACACGTTCGATTAACTTACAACTTCAATAATCCTAATTTTTAGTGACCGTTCGGTAAGGAACTGATTTGTTGGTGAATAATTCCGTCTCTCATGGGTCAAATTCATGTAATTTGATAGAGGTTTAATCCAAATTTACAGGAACGTAATTATTTCATCGTTTAGCGGTTACACACATTATTTTACGTATCTCCATTTAAATTGAACAGTATTGTTTGGGAAATTCTTGGATTCTATATATTCCTGCGAAGGTAGTAAATTGAATTTTCAGTAGAATTCCTTAGAATTTTCCCTCATAATATTGCTAGTTTAATATTTTTTCTTTTCAGGCTTATTTCGTTAATATTTCAGTTTATTTGTAACATCAAGCATATAATTATTAGCACTTGCTGTGTCACGTTTCAATACTGATGTATCGACATTAATTTGCATTTATGAGAGGTTGGGCTCACAAGTGTGAATTTACCTGTTTTTTTCTTTATCTTTTATCTAAATT
>MU186627.1:22011-104394 GCA_016904865.1 Pissodes strobi | reverse complement strand
TATACTTTCTAATTATTCTACATTATACAATTAAATACCCTTAACATACTTTATGGTTTCCTAATCTGATTGCTCTGGTACAAGACGTGTTTCCACAAATATCTATTATAATTTCAGCGCTGATAATAACTAGTCATATTAAAAATAACTTAAGTTTTAATATTCACATATTGTCTGCCTCAAGTAAACAAACAAGCCCTTAAGGTTTTTATTTACTTTGACTGCTTTTTGACTCCACATAATATAAAAAATTGAGCGAGTCTGCTAGTACTCGAGACACTGATGTCTAAACATATCTAATATCGACATCATCGACATGAAAATCTAATGCCACCTTAGGCCGCGTGACGCCTGAATATAGGCAACCACTTATTTGGAATTGGTTGCCTATATCTAAGCGTTAGAAAGAAACATTTTACACTAAAGGTGACAGACAGCCTGCAAAACACATTCCCGTCACAGATAGCGCCTGCCGTGCGTTGTTTAATGTTTACATTTGTAACGTTTGCATTAGAATGTCTAATATTACTCTTACAGCCCTCCGCTCGTTTCGCTCGCTACAGGGGCGCAACGAACAAAAACTAACCAAAACTAACCTAAGGCATACTCAAAATCAAGAAAAAAAAACTTTTTACAAATATAGCCTCAAGAAAATAAAAAATAGGATTAAAATTAACCGTAAAAATCAACGTGAGCGAAGCCGCGGGTAAAAGCTAAAAGTGTCATATGTCCTTTACTATACTCTTGAAAATATCTGTACAAAATTTAATGATAATCAGTTAAGTAGTTTACGCCTGGAAAATAGTATTAAAGCTAACCGTAAAAATCAACGCGAGCGAAGCTGCGGGTAAAAGCTAAAAGTCTCCTATGTCCTTTACTATGCTCTTGAAAAATCTGCACAAAATTTCATGATATTCGGTTGAGTAGTTTATGCGTGAAAGCGTAAGAAACAAACAAACAAACACATTCGCATTTATAATATTAGTTATTCCCATTTATAAAATTAGTTAGGATTCTTTAATAATTGTAGCATTATTAAATATTGAATAAGGGTAGTAGGGTGGTTTTTTAGGTACGTGTTGTAATAATTAAAGTGTGCTTAAGCTTTGGTTTAAGCTCAGTCGCTTAGTTGAGAACATTCACTTTAAATAAAGGCGTTAACTTGTTGTGTTCCCAAATGTAGAAAAGTGGTAATTTTTACATTTCCAAAAGAAGGTGAATCAAGAGAACAGTGGGTAAATACAAATAAGAGGAAATTATCATTTGTTCCAACAAAGAATACTCGGGTAAGTTTTGTTTTTCTATTTTATAGACAGTAACTAGTCATACACACTGTATTTTTAGAGGATGTGCCTAACATTACGTGCACAACATATGATTTTAATAATTAATTGTGTGCATTTTCTATTTTTTCCTAAAAAATTATTTGCAGTACCTGCTTGCTTTACCCCTAAGGTGGCTGTATTGTATTCAATGAGTATCTTGACCAAGGTTTTGGTCTAACGCAGGGAATGTATGTAAATAAATATCTTCGGTAGGTGTATGAACTCCACTTTAGACCCAATGAAGTTGAAAGGGCTACAACATATTATGGAATAGAAATAAAATTTAATTTTTTTTTTGATAATTATTTTTAATACTTCGGTGCAGTACCAAGTATCTTGCCTAATTATCCCAGCTACCTATCAAAACCACAGACATCTAAAAGGGAGTGCCTCCGAGTAAAAAGGCAAACATTGGAGTGCCAGCAAATTGGAAAAGTTTTACCTGAGTGTTGTGGTTGTCAAAGTTTATCAAATTAATGTATCTTTATCATCATTTAATGAAGCATACAGCAAAATAATAAAAACCCAGCTGATAGCACAGGGTACACATAGATTATTTTTTCATTAATATTGATAAAGCTCCTCAAGCTCACTTAAACTTTATTGCGTTCATTTATGAAAATAACACCCACTGTGATGGACGAGCGGGATGAGCTGAGTAGTTCTGCCGCGGTCATTGCCGGTCCCAAACCCAGATAAAGTGTGGAGGGTTATTAGGCTAGGTTAGCTCCTTTTAAAAACACCTATGGCTCACAGAGAAGAAGGCTTACCCTCGGAAAATGGACGGATCACTTTGGAAACAACCCAGACGCGGAAAAGGATTAAGCAAAAACGGAAAACTACTAGAATAGCCTGCTGGAATGTTACACCATGGAACGGAAGAGATCAGGAAATACTCTTGGAGATGAACAAGCACAAGATAGATATATGCGCACTATCCGAGACAAAACGTAAAAGTCAGGGCACTACAAAGTATGAAAACTATATCCTACTTTATAGTGGGAAACCGAAACAAGAACGAGGCCAATCGGGAGTCGGTATTCTTCTACACGAAAGGTACACTAACATAATAGAAGACGTCGACTACGTAAGCGACAGAATATTGAAAGTCACACTTACTTTCCCCAAAGGCCCACTGCATCTTGTAAGTATCTACGCCCCGGACATGTCCAAACCAAGAGAGGAATCAGATAGATTCTATGAGAAGCTACAAAACACCATTGACCAAATAAACAACAATGGAAATGTAATCCTATTCGGAGACTTCAATGCTAGAATCGGCTCAGACGAAATTCCCGCAGTTAAGCAAAGATTTAACGAGCACATATTAAATGGAAACGGAGACCAACTGAACAACTTCTGCGCAAGAAACGAATTACGGATAAACAACACCTATTTTCCTCACAAAGACCAACATAAATGCACTTTCTGCAACACCAGAGGCCAGAAATCAACCATCGATTATATAATAACAACTAGATATATCACACCGAATGAGATACAAGACATAAGAGTACTAACCTCTGCTAACACCGGCACAGATCACAACCTAGTTCTCGGAAAGTTCGTCATGGATCGAAGAATAAAGCAAATACCAACATAGAATCATTGGATAACGACTGCACCAAATATCTATATGAAAGCTGACTAAGTGGAAAACTTATATCGGGAAACATAACAGACAAAAATGTGGAAGACAGCTGGAATATAATAATTAAGAGATGCATACAAGAGGCAGCAAACGAATCAATAGGGAAAAGAACCATAAACTTAAATTCGCAAAACAAAACCAAGCCTTGGTTCACACAGGAGGTAAAAAGGCTGACCGAGGAAAAAAAGGAAGGCTACTTACAATGTAAAAGTACACCAACAGCGGAAATCTGCAATAACTATAAAGAAACAAAAAATAGAGTCAACGCGGCAATCAGAAGAATCAAAAGAGACTATTGGCAGAAGTTCTCGACAGACATGGAACACGATCTTTATGGAGCCCAAAGGAAAGTTTGGAAGATGCTCAAAAACAGAAAGAAACCCGTAAACGAATAGATCCAGACCAAAAGGGTTCCTCCGAACGAGTGGGAAACATATTTTAGAAACCTATATGACAATACTGACTATACGGTAGAACCTCAATCACAGGAAACAGAGGAAGAGATAACGAATAGAATAGCGGTTACAGAGGAGGAAGTTAGCGTGAGGATTAAAAACCTGAAAAACAGAAACGCTCCGGGAGTGGACGACATCCCCAATGAACTCATAAAATATGGAGGTAAAGAGCTAGAAAGAAAATTAACGAAATTGGTTAACAAAATAATAACCACATCCAGCATACCAACAGGGTGGCACAAAAGTGTCACCATACCAATTTTTAAAAAGGGACAAAAAACCAATCCGGAGAACTACAGAGGCATAACCCTGCTTTGCACCACTATTGCACCAGTGTTGTCAAAAGCATCTTAGAACACACTATCGAAAACAAAGATGAACAACAAGGATTTCGGAAGAACAGATCGACAACTGATGCCCTGTTTATTGTGAGACAGGTAAAAGAGAAGGCGATCGAATTCAGCTGCCTTTCTTATGTGTGACTTATTGACCTAACAAAAGCGTTCGACAAAGTACAGCTGCCCGATATACTGGACATATTGAGAAAGAAACAAATCCCAACATCAATCATAAACATAATCAGAAACCTGAACACAGGCAACAATACAAGAATAAAAGTGGGCCATCAAACAACAAAAGACATACCGGCACTAACAGGAATAAGACAGGGTGATAGTCTCAGCCCATTCCTTCAAGCAGCAATAACCCGATAAACGACATAAAATCACAGGTCAACAAAGCCGCAACAATTTCAGTATGTCTGAGAGATATCATCTGGAAAAACAACCACATGCGCATTGATAGTAAGGTGCGGATATATAAGTCCTGTGTTAGACCGGTGCTAACCTATGGTAGCGAGACTAGAGCTGACACGGTTAAGACAAAGAGCATCCTCAGAACAGCGGAGATGAAAACCTTAAGAACCATCGCAGGGAAAACACTTAGAGACAGGGTGAAAAACCGTGACATAAGAGAGGTATGCAAGGTGGAGGACATAGTGAGATGGGGGAGGAAAACACGAAGATATTGGCGTGACCACATAGACAGAATGGACCAAGAGAGACTAGCATACATCGCTAAAGACGGAAAACCAGCAGGCCGACGACCGCTAGGAAGACCACCTAAGATATGGAAAGATAGCTGGAACTCTATCTCACAGGATAACCAACCGAATTGAGCCTTTGCAATTAATGGACCTTAAGGACTTGTTGAAGTAGAAGAAGAAGATTTCTGAAAATCTGCCTATATCAATAGAGCAAATGAGGTGCTGCTGTCAACAATATTCCATATCAAGACAAAAGCCAACTCAACCTACCTCGTGAAGTACAATGACCGAACAATGTTCTTTAGAAGACAATTTAAACAGCTAACAAGGATTCTATTACATTAAAAAAAAACAAATATTTTTATTAAAAACCACCTCTAAATACGAACACCCTATTTTGCAGCATTTTATTTTCAATATCACAACCATATAGTTTTTTAATGAAGTTCTGGAAAGTTTTTAAAAATATCGAGCCATAGTCCGTATTTTTTACATCATAGCATATTACAATTATTAAACTACTTATTATAACAGTTATTATGTTTCTTTCCGTGATGGCTATGGCTCCTAAACGATTTTATGTTGATATTTTGATAAATGACATGCAATTAACTATAAAAAATAATTTAGGTATGCATTTTCTTACAGCCAAAAAAGTAGCGAAGCTAGTCTATATGGATTAGTACATTTTCTATTGTCAGAACCTGCTCCCTATCAGCGACGCCATAATAGATTTAGATACCAGGTCTTCTAGTTCAGAGGGTATTGATCCATCTGGTGAACGCAAACAGAAACGTGATTCGTCTGTGAATAACACACCTCGTCAATATTCATCATTCCAGCCTATATATTCACAAGAAAATTTAATAGTTGAGCACTGAGCTCGCAGGGCTACAAGTACAAGTAAAGCTTGACAAGCAGCTGGTCTTCTTGACATCGATACCTGTTCATAATGTATGACAGACGGTTCGTCCAGACATTCTTGTGCCACGTATATTTTCAAGTCGACGACTGACAACAGTCAACAGTAGATCTTACTTCGTAACCATGTAAAGCAGTAGAGTATCAAAATTATTATCTCGTTGGTTTGTGGGTCGTGGTATTTTTTTTATAGCAGTGGCACACGCACTAAAGGGAGATTCTATGGCGCTCGACGAGCGGTGTGTGTGCGAAGATGTTGATTGAAACGGTTCTTGAATATTTGTAGCACGGTTCTTGAATTCGTGATCCTGGACTTAGTGCATACTCACATCTTCTGGCCACCTTAAAAAAAATAAATGCTTAATGAGAGGAGTATACTGACACTTCTGATAAAGAAACATGTAAACAACGACTTACATAGATTTTTAAGATTCTATAACTGTTATACTACAGCAGAGTTTTAATAATCTCCTGATGATGCTAACTAACATGCTCAGCGAAACGAGCGTCGAAGGCAACAATTCTGTTTCGGTATTATGGCTATTTTATGTTCAAATGATTCTCAAATTTCATCTACTTTGGCATATCTAAGTACTTATAATTTTTAAATTGCTCCCTCACTAACACAAAATGCTAGTTAGATTCACTTATTCATCATGATGTAAGTAACTCCATTCGTAAAAAAAAATCCTGCTTATGCTTAAAACCTATTATATATTTATTTTATTTAAACTGATATAACCGAAATACACAAAAAAAAAATACTTCGATGTTTTGCAAAAAATGACGTACACGAAATATAGGTAAAAAAATATTGAAATACAGTTTCTAATAGTAGATTTGCAAAATATAATAATTAAAATAGCGCTACCAATGTTTTACAGATCCTTATGAAAAATACAAAAATAAAAATTATTAAATGACGCATGACTTATGACAGTCTGGCAGCGCTGTTTTCCAATTAAGCAGATAGAATTTCAAAAATGTTGTATATTCAATAGTGATTACTAAAAACTGGATTATATGCAACCAAAAACCTTAAGAATATGCGCATATAATATATGCACAATTTTTTTTAAATTTATGCAAAAGAACACCAGAAATATGCAATGAATATGCAATAATAAAGCAACTAAATTTTGATTTTCTAAATTAAATTTTCACTAAATTAGGGGACTGAGTATGTAATAAAAAAAAAATTAAAGTTGCATATACTTTATTAAATCAAAAATACAATTTTCCTATATCAATTTATAGCAACTTTTATTAATATTAAATTGAAAAATTGACGTGTGCTTTGAGGTTTTGAACTAAAAAATTGTGGCGTCTATCACTAAGGACATGTTTGTACAAAGAAAACGATCTCTCTACCTACATACATATACTGAAGTTACAATGCGAAATTTTAATTTTGGAACTAAGGCAGGTTCAATAGCCAAATTATTTACGGTTTTCCCTATAGGATTATGTTTTCGACCTGCCTTAAATCCTGTGTTTTTTTCTATTAAGCTTTCTAATTTTGTCACTACAGTTTTTCTTACCTCGCCCTGTATTTGCTGCAATTTTCTACACATGTTTTAAAATATTATATTCATCAACTCTGGTAGACTTGGATCATAGCATAGATATAGAAGTCAATAAATTGGACACAATTCTTCTAGTTGCAAAATACTGTCTGCTAGAAATACATAGTTACGGTTATTATATTGGTACGGCTAGCAACCATCCGAATATTTTTGTGCTACCCTATAGAACTAGCCGCCTTGCCGCTTCTCCGTCTATATGAGTCATCACCGCCCGGCCGCGAAGATTCAGGAACGCTGGAATTATCTCGATGGCCTGGTTGATAATTATATAGAGTGGTCTCGGAATACTTCCCGAATATTCGTGATAGATTTGAGATTGTATATATAGGAGCAGACCTAAGGCGAAGGATAGTTAGTTAATCATTAAGTGTTGAATTGCAAAGTTATAAGAGTAGTTTAGTGTGTTCAATTGAATACAGCGGTAGTGAATAAAGAGAGTATTAGTTTAAAATAGTCAACTTGTAATTTCGTTAAGAACCCACGGGAAAAACGTAAAAATATATTAACTTTAGTTCTACCTTAATATTTTGAAATATTTCTTTCACTTTTGGATGCACTGCATAAAATATTGCCGCACGAATCCAAGTACCCCATCTGGTCATGAGAGGCGCAAGTCGTAATGGTACTCCGCGCAATTGCGCCTTAAAACTGCACTCTTAATGGGGCCTTTATGAATATTTTCTCACATTTGCTATTAGGTCATTGGTCAACGAGAAGGAAGCTCTAACAATTTCCGCAACCCTATTTAATTTGTGAGCTAGGCAAGCTCACAGCTATATGAATTCTTTTTTATTAAAAATATTTTTAAACTCTATCCTCCGACGCAGCATCGGCCAATAGGACACAGAAATTCAAATTCAAAAAAATTTATCTGTCTGTTACATAACATGACAAAAAGGACGGTCTCTCGATTATAAAAACCGGTTACATCATGCCCTATACAAAAAAAGGCATGTGCGAGGCAACCCTAATATATGAAAATATGTGTCAAACTACTACCATCAAAAATTAATTCTTAACTCTATATAACAACTATTGCATTAGCTGGCATAAAATTAAATACAAATTACATCATTATTCAATTATTGTCATAATAATAATAATTATTATTATTCTATTCTAGTAGATATATTTAATACACTTCTAAGAACTTTGTTAGTTAAGAAGTTTTGCTTTGATATACCTTGAAAAGGCTTTATGTGATAGCGTTTTGAATGCAGCCTGTAAACTATTCCACATTTGAACGGCTACAAATGCAAAAGCACGTTGAAACGCTGCAGTTCTGTGCTGTGGAACAACAAAGATGGAATCGTTCCTTGTGCCGAGTGTTTGGTTTAATAGAAAAAAAAAATCTTCTTTAAATAGGATGGTGTACCCGTTTTTATAACTCTGCAGATAAAAGTATACATGTAATGCTTCCTTCGGAATTCCCTGTTTAGAATTTCGGCATCATTTAAGTATGGAGTTATATGATTCCTGTATGGAATGTTGTATGAGAATCTCATACAGCTATTTTGTACCTTCTGCATAGTTTTTTTTTCGTACGATAAGATAAGGATTTACCGTATACAACGTCTCCATAGTGCTTTGACTATGGAGACTAAGGTACTCTCACTCTTTAGGCAATTTTTTTTTCAAATTATAAAGTTTTCTTAAACGAATATAAGCTGCTTTTTGTTTATTTTTAATATGGAAATCAAACGGCAATGAGCTATCAAAAGTGACCCGCAAATTTTTTGCTTGATCGGCAATGGGAATGGTGTTATTATTAATATAGATAATTAAATTGCTTTTAGTGTGTACTCTAGCATTGATATTAGAACCCAATATTAGAACTTGTGATTTCAAAGCATTTAACTTTAAGTTGTGATTTTTTGCAAAATTATACATTTCTTGCAAGTCAGTATTTAGCTCTTCCTGAGCGGTGTTGAGATTTACCTACAAATTTTGGCCCTTAATGGGAATATATTGTTGAAGTTTAGCATATTTTATTTGTTTTGACATATCCGCGACATAAATAGAAAATAACAAAGGACACAAAATAGAACCCTGAGGGACGCTTCGATTGACTGATTTATATTCTGCTCTGAAAAGACCTGATTGCTTCGAAACCATTACACAGCTTAAGCGGTTATTGAGATAATTGCCCAAAAAACTTATCGCATTTTGAGATAATCCAAAATAATGCAATTTTGCTAATAACATTTTGTGATTCAAAGTGTCAAAAGCTTTGCTGAAATCCAAAAGAGCCATGCAGGTGCTACTTTTTTGCTCTTCATGTAATCGAATATCGTTTAAGATGTTCACTAGACTGGTGGAAGTGCTGAAATGCTTTCGAAAACCTGATTGACACTCTGGAATAATATTATGAGTTTCGGAAAAAATATATATTTGGCTATGAATATGCTTTTCAATGATTTTGGATACAGCCGGTAAGATACTAATGGGTCTGAGGTCCTTGATATCTTTGGGTTCAGAGACCTTTGAGATAGGTTTATTAATTGCTTTTTTCCATACGGAAGGATAAGTATTTGTTAGTATGCATGTAACTATATTAATTAGGGCATTTGCACAAAAGGTAGACTTAATTTAAGATTTTTAATAGAAAACTCATCATCCCCATGGCATTAGAAGTGATAGAGTTAATAATTTTTTCTAATTCGTTCATGTCTATTAATTTGAATTCCAAGTTTTCGTTAACAATTTTGTTGTTTTTATAAAATCCTATTAAGTCCATGGAGGCAGTATCGGGCAAACTATCAGTTGCCTGGAAGAAATTATGAATTTCCGTAGCATCTAGTAAATTCTCGGGTAGGTCCATTAAACTATTATTACTGGTTAGTTTGAATTGTGTTAATGTTTCTTGAATAAAACTGGTAACCGTACGGTTGATGTTTTTCCAGTTCTTTTACAGCTATGAGGTAAGCTTTTCCAGGGTTCCACTTCTGTGAGTTTTTAGATGAAAATTTAATTAGCTATTTTAGTATAACGGCCAAACGAATTAGTCGTTTTGTCGACGACCATATGCATAAAATTACCTCCAATTTCCTTCTTTATTTCAACTAGCATGGTACCAAACATCTTGGCAACGACGTTTTTTCTCAATGTTAAATCATCTGGAGCATTAAATTTTGAATATTTTAGCAGAAAAGCCTTTACTTGCGGGTTGGTCAGCTTGTTTAAAGGAATATACATTTTACACAAATTTTCGTTCAATTCTGACTAGCTATGGTTTTAGTTTTTAAAAGTCTCAAAAGACTGCTTCAACGTTGGCCGAATGGGACCGGACTTCATGTTGTGAACCTTAGCAATGTGCGACGGCATCTTAATGTGTTAGCCTATTTGAAATTTCTTCGAGTAGGAAACAATTTTTGAGCAAGGCTTGCAAAAAACAGGCTTAATCTACGAATAACGTCGTATTTTTTACATAATCGCCACTTTCGTTTTCACTTTCACTTTGTTAGGGCGTACAATACTAACTGCGGCTACGACAAACGACAACCTTATATTATATAACCTTATATATAATAATACTGGAAAAATGTAACAAAAAAAATATAGAAAGTATAAGGTGTAGGTAAAGAAATTCTAGTTAAAAAATCTGGTAAAAAAATACACAGAGACTAATGCAATTTCTCAATAGAAGAACAGTTTAATGCTTTATGTACTTTATTACTTTATTAACCTATTTATTGCCCTCTTAAGGAAATCCCAATATAAATCGGGTTCAAGTGTTTAGGCGCCGCACCGTTCAGTTAATATTTACACGAAACTATAAACGGAATTAACTTTTTTTTTGGAGGCGGTATTGAAGGCTATGCTTTGGTAGAAAAATAGCATAATGTGTTTATATGTTTTTTAATTTTCTATGACTATTAAGATTAAAAAATAAACGGTTCGGCAAGGCCGCACATGCTTTCTCGCGAATTACTCTCGCCACAGAACAAGAAAGTGGATTTTGCATGGAGCCGTCACAGAACCAAAAAAAAAAAATGGAAGAGCGATTGTTTCTATATTAACCAGTAAAGTGGCCTTATCTGATTTTCCCCAGAAAAACAAACTAGTACATCTTTTGTCCTACTAATTAGTAAATATGTAGAAAGTTTGGAGGAAACCGTTTCCCAGAAAATGGATTTTTCTCATTTTTACGAGTAGTCATCTTATCTGGTTTTTCCTGAAAAACTATATTGTAAAACAAGGTTTTGATACGTCAAACGGCGAGAATACCGTCAGAAGATTTTTGAAAAAGGCCGAACAATCTGAAGATATAACTGGAATCGATATAAATTTGATAAGAAAATTTTACATCATTCTCCAGGTTTTGGCTTCGGGTAAAAAACAAATCCCAAAAAATTCGATAAATATTGCAAATGAACAACTATTTTATATATTCGCTTGTACAACTGGTATTACATGCCCGCTTTCGCGCATAAAATGTTGTTTTAGAATGCAGATATCATTTCAAGCTTTTTGGACAATTATCCGAAGAAACTGTTCTATAGGGAGACACGGTCAAGAAAATGCAGTAGAACATGTACCAACGGAGATATTTTAAATAATTTATTACTATCTTCGGATCCTCACGTATCTCTTGGAAATAATAAACAAAGGTTCTTTATCCGAAGAGATTTTTTTCTTTGCTTTTTAGGCACCTATATGTCGTGATTAGTTATTTATTTTTATCATTATTATAATCTTGTAATAAATAAAATGACATATTACATTATAAAAGTTAGGTACTAATTATTTTGGAACAGTAAAAAGAAAATGTCCAGCTTTTCCTCTGCTATGATCAACTGTGCGGCGCGGCGTGGTGCCGTAAGACGTAAGAAAATAACATAAATCCCAAAAGATACTTGGATATGCATTGTCTCTAAAACACAAAAATATGCAAAAATACATATACATGCAAACGCGTAAAATCCGGTCTTTAGTGATTACAACCGAGCAGCACCTCCTGACGGTCTACGTCTTCATGTGAGAATGATTATAGCAGATAAATATACGGTCATTTTTTAGTTGACGTGTCAGGCCGATTTTGTCGCAAATCGAGTGTCGTAATTTTTAGAGGTAATCATCTGTCTTGCGAGACAATGGAGCGAAAAGGGGTACTGGAAGGGGTAAAAAAACTGCATAAAAATAGAAAATATTCGGTTTGCAAAGACGAATTAACATTTTTTTATAAATATTCCAGTGGCGTAACAAGGTTAGGGCAAAGGGCTTCACTGTGCCATTGCAGTTGATCATTTTTTAAATATTCTACTAATATTTCACTTCGCGCATGGCCCTCCGCTTGCTTCGCTTGCTCCAGAAGTGCAGAAACTGCAGTGAAGGAAACTAACCCAACTTTGGATAGAGCGGAAGAAGTTGCAATGTAAAAGTGAAATTCAATTTGAAATCCATTTTTAAATAAGCCCAGGAAAAAAAAAATAAAACGATTTTTCAAAATTCCTATTATCTCCGGAAACACTTTGAATTTTAACACTTTCTAAACGGTATATTGTTAGGCACCTAAATGTGAAATTTTGCTCTAATTTGACCGACACTGTATCTCTTACGGTTTTCGAGATCCCCATACATAGACTCGAATTCGAGCCACCCTGGACACAGTCGTGGTAATTATTAGTGGAAAATCTAGGGGAAATGAGTGGTAATTACTTGTCATTACTGATAATTACTGGCAATTAGTGGTGATATTTGGTATTTTAAGGAAATTTTGTGGTAATAAGTCTTAGTTTTGTAATATTAAAATTATGCTATGCCTTCGAATTTGCATTGTTTTAGAGGAAGTAACTGAGTTTAAACAAAAATATTTAACTAAGCTTTAACTAAACTATGTTTCTCGGTCCCTACTAGTATCAGTTAAAAGAAAAACAACAATAGAAGTATTTCTATTGCGGCGTCTAACCCATACTTGAGCCTTTAGACTAATTTAGAAATAAACAATTGCAATTTTTTTCTTTAAAAAGTCCAAAAACGACGCGAATATCTCAATTATTATGAAACTTTTGGAAAAAATGTGTAAAAGTCGATGATACACCTACTAATTTGGAATAAAAAGGTTCTTATGAAATTTTTCGTCCAACGTTAAACAACGGAGAAATTTTGAAAAAAAGGAGAATTTTTTTGAAAGTAAATTTGTTTACCACCCTGTTTTTCTTTTGAAAATTTGACTTTAATGACGGTAACATGTAAATCGATCCCTTTAACCGTTTCCAAGATAAAAACGATTTTATTTTTTATTTTTGAAAAAGGTATAAAATAATTTATAACCGGCTGTAATTCGAAAACCGTAAGGCCTCTTTCAGACGATACGGATTTTAGCCGGTCCGGTTTTATTGATTTTAACGTGAGTGGTGCATTAAAACCTTGTGACAATTAGTTTAATGCACTACTGGACTACACGTTAAAACCAATAAACCGGACCGGCTAAAATCCGTATTGTCTGAAAGAGGCGTTAGAGTTAGAATTAAACGGTAAATCGCAATAAGATTGGTTTCGGGGGATACTTTACCATGCCGTATTCCGTTCGACCGTACGATGTTTCGTTTTTTTTTTTTGAATTGACCAAACGTGATTTTTACATTTTCTTAACTTTCTCGGGAACAGAGAGAGATATCTTAAATCGGGTTACGCCGATATCTGTGCCCTTTCATGGTTGATCGAAAGGCTTCTATGATATTTCTCGATAGGACGTCAAATAAGGCAGATATTCCATAAAATATCACTCTCGTCTCAAAATTGAGCATTTTTCTTCAGATTTGGCCACGAAATTTTGTAGGTGGATGATCTTTTTCGTTTCGAATACTTTACGAGGGTTTTTTTTGGTGTGCCGAGTTTGATTTTTGCATCGAGAAGGACGTACGATTTTTCTATACCGAAATAATATTTGGAAAAAGCAGAATTTTTTTTAATATATTTTTTTTACCACCTTGTATATGATTTTGAAATTTTTATTTTTATGATGGTAACATGTGAATGGAGATTTTTAACCCTTTCCGGTGCTCAAACTTACCGATTGAATTGCCTACAAAGAGCATCAGAACAGAACACTAAACAGGCTAAAGACTGAGTCGAGGAAAGCTTTCAATGAAGCCAAAAGACTGGGAAATTGGGATAACTATCATAAAACCCTATCCGAGTATAACAAAGAGCTTGGAGGATCCAAAAGAAGAAATTTTAGGTCCTTTTGTGAAGGGATAGATGAATTAGCACCGTCTATTCGTCTTCAAAAAGTGCTATCCAAGGAGCACTCAAACGAAATCGGCGTACTAAAGAATAGAGCCCAGGACACCTATGCTGAGACGCCTGAAGAAAGTCTATGGATTCTTCTAGAAACACACTTTCTCGGGTCAAGCATAATTGTCAAAGAAGAGCTGGTACAAGAAGACGAGCCCATTGAAACCGCTCAGCGGTCTACAAAAAGGATAAAAGGCCTAACCAACAAAATTTTTACAAAAAACACAATCTCATGGACGATACATAGCTTTAAACCGTATAAACCCCCGGGAGTAGATGGGATCTTTCCAGCCTTGTTACAACAAGATATAGAGCACCTACTACCATACATTCAATCAATATTCACAATCAGCTTTGCATTTGGCTATATTCCCAAAAACTGGAGGAAAGTTAAGGTAGCGTTCATCATACCAAAGACACAAGATCACAAGAGAAACCAAAGTCTTACCGCCCCATTAGCTTAACCTCCTTCATTCTTAAAACGATGGAAAAGATTATCGATAGGCACGTCAGGAGCAAGATCCTTTCTAATGCTCCACTACATGCAAAACAATTCGCAAACCAACCATCGAAATCTACCACCTTCAAAATCTCGTCCGCGATATAGACAAGGCACTGGCTGAAAAAAAAAGTGGCGCTGTGTGCATTTCTAGACATAGAGGGTGCATTTGACAACACCCCACATGAATCCATCCAGCGTGCCACAACCCGCAGAGGAGTAGAACGAACCACTAAAAAATAGATAAAATACATGCTAACCAGCCGTGATGTCACCGCGACCATTAAAGAAACAGCCGTCACAGTCAAAGTAATAAAGGGGCCCACAAGGAGCGGTTCTATCGCCTATGCTTTGGTGTCTGGTGGTTGACAATCTACCGGTAAGACTGGCTGAAGCAGGCTTTGAAGTCCAAGGTTACGCAGATGACCTAGTTATAATAATAAGACGCAAGCATGACAACATTCTCTCAGAACTTATGCAAATGTCAACCCAAGCCAAACCGTAGTGATCACATTCACAAAAAGAAGGAAGCTGAACCTTAAAGCACCCACTTTGGGTGGTACGACGGTAGAGCTTTCAAAAAAGGTTAAGTATCTTGGCATCGTTCTTGACCAGAAACTAACCTGGAACCCACACCTTTAAAGAACTATCAAAAAAGCAACGGCAGCGCTTTGGGCCTGTCGACGACTCTTTGGTAAAACATGGGGGCTAAAACCCTCCATCATATGGTGGTCTTATAACACTGTTGTTAAGCCTATTATAACCTACGACTGCTTGGTGTGATGGGTAAAAACAAAGGAAATAACAACACAGCGAAAGCTAACAAGAGCACAAAGGCTCGCCTGTCTGGGTATAACAGGGGCTATGAAAACGTGCCCCACAGCAGCTCTGGAAACTCTAATTGACCTCCCTCCGGTGCACATATGCATAGAAAAGCAGGCCTGGACCAGTGCGTATAGAGTCACTCAGACATAAGAACTGAAGTCAGGAAACCTGACTGGTCACCTTAAAATTCTGGTGGACTTCCAGATAGAGGCGATGACCAAACCAACCGATACAATGGAAACAAAACTCCATTTTGATCGGTCCTTTGAAGTGGTAATTCAAGACTGCAATACTACAGAGGTAAGACTAAAACAACTAGAGAGGGCATCACTTGTTTGGTACACAGATGGATCAAAGATGAAAGAAGGAGTGGGATCCAGAGTTTGCGGACCTAGGTGCCGAATTTCTGCACCTTTAGGAAATATTCCCACAATCTGTCAAGCAGAACTAAATGCTATCAATATATCCATCTCTGAATGCGCCAAAAAATGCCTAAGAGGTGCAAAAATCTATATCCTATCAGATAGTCAAGCAGCCTTAAAAGCGCTAGCATCTAGCTGAATCAACTCCCGGCTAGTGTGGGATTGTTGGATGGCTGCAGATCAACTGGCAAACAGAAACAGACTCACCTTAATGTGGGTACCAGGGCACGAAAGTGTGGAAGGCAACGAAGCCGCTGACCAGCTCGCACGGAATGGTGCACAGACTCCCTTTTGCGGGCCTGAACCTTTCTGTGGCATCACTAGTGGACACATAATGAATGAACTAAAAATTGGGAAAAAGGCGGAAAGAGACACATTGGGTCAATGCACCTGGGCAGAGACAAGCCAAGAGACTCATCTCTCACTCGCCTAACTACACAAAAAAGCTTCTCAAGCTACAAAAAAAATGAGATAAAACTGGTTGTAGACCTTCTCACTGGACATGGCCCCTGGAGATACCACCTCAAGAAAATAGGGAAAACCACTGACGAACAATGCAGATTCTGCCAAACTACGAAGTTTTAATTTTTCAAATTTTTTTTTGAAAACTCTTTTTGTTTTTATATCAGAAACGGTTTTGGTATGGTGTGGTATGGTAGGCAGAGGGGTCGCTCGGCAAGATTTGCCCTTCAACACGTCGACCACAATTGATCTTTTATGTATAACCTTTTATTTTACACGAAAATTCCTATCTCCTTCGAGAATCTCAGAATATTTCGAGGGTTGAGCTTTTGTAGACTCCCGGTGCCACAAGGGCATTTTTGAGATGCATCAACCTTTGGCGAGTCAGTGCCTGATATGTCGTATGCAGATTCTGCCAAACTATGGCTGAAACGTCAGAGCACTTACTCGGCGAATATCAGGCACTGACTCGCCAAAGGTTGAGCGACCCCTCTGCCTACCATACCATACCATACCATAACCGTTTCCGATATAAAAACAAAAAGAGTTTCCAAAAAAAAAATTGAAAAATTAAAACTTCGTAGGTGGATGATCTTTTTCGTTTCGAATGCTTTAGGAAGGGGTGTTTGGGAGTGACGAGTTCAATTTTTACATCCAGAAGGTCGTACGATTTTGAAATAATTGGAAAAAAAGAGAAGTTTTTAAAAAATATTTTTTTATCATACGTATACGTTTTTGAAAAATTTATTTTTATGATGGTAACATGTAAATGAAACTCTTTAACAGTCTCCTAGATAAAAACGCATTTAAAAAAAATCGAAAAATAAATTTCGTAGATGGATGATCTTTTTCGTTTCGAAACTTTAAGAGGTGGTTTTTGGGTGTGCTGAGTTTGATTTTTGCTGTCGTAGGATTTTTCTGTACAGAAATATTTGGAAAAAGGACATTTAATATAATTTTTTAACATCCTATATATGATTTTGAAAATTTTATTTTTATGACGGTAACATGTAAATGGATCCCTTTAACTGTTTCTGAGATAAAAACGAAACATTTTTTTCAAAAAAAATATATTGAAAAATAAAAATTTTGTCTGTTGATGATCTTTTTTGATTCGAATACTAAAATGAAATTAGTCGCAATTTAAGTGGTATTGAGTCGTAATTTCTGAGGTCATTAGGGGTAACAGAGGATGTGAGTGATCATTTGAAGTTAATTATTGGTAATTTGTGGTAATTTGTGTCAAAGTTGTATTTTAGTGTACACAAATTCACTACTGCATATATTATTTTTTTCAATTTTGGGCATGCTTTGGGTTAGTTTGGGTTAGTTTTGTTTGGTAGCGCCCCCGGAGCGAACGGAGTTCAATGCGCGAAGTGAAATATAAGTAGAATGATAAAAAGCCCTATTTCCCAAACCTTGTTACGCCACTGGAATATTTATAAAAATAACACATATTTTTAATAAAAATCGTCTTTGCAAACCGAATATTTTCTATTTTTATACAATTTTTTCCCCACCCAGCACCACGATTCGTTCCTCTGTTCTACAACCTGCCATATATGTTGATTGCTATTAGGTTTCCGCCAATAAAAAATGGCTAAAAATTACGTAAAAACACACAAATTTATGTGTCTGAGGAAAAAACGACAAAATCGGTCTGACACTTTAACTAAAAATTTCCCAATTATTCTATTGTTTATCTGCTATTTTCCTTGGCTTAATGTAATAAAAAAAAACCGCTTTGAAATTTTTAACTTCAAATATTTGTCATTTTGTCAAATCAAATGTGTATACATTTTGTGCACTCCCTTTACATCCTACATACGTAGTAGCAATAATTATTACCCTCGATCCACGTCTGAGTTTCTATTATACCCGCATGACCCACCACTGTTTTTTAATTACATCGACCGGCTCAATAGGGTCTAAACCATGTGTAAAGCGCCCGAATCGGTCCGCATGCATCTAAGCACAGAATCCGGGCAAAAATCGTACCGTTCGACCGTCGTACACTTACAAAGGGGCCCTCGGGCTAGCAGCAGCGTGTTATTATTAAACTCTTGTTCAGAAAAACAGAGAGGATCGATGCAGAAACTCGACGGTACCGCCAGTACGAACCGAACGGCTGGTCGCTCACGATCTGTAAACTTTTACACGCTTTAGTACCGCAAGGTTAAAAGTTGTTCCACGACAAAAATCATTGTCTTTTAAATTTTGCTACGGACAGACTTTACGGCAATTAAGCGTTTTGTCTCAACGTTGTAGTTCTTTGTACAATATTTGTTACATACAAGCCTAGTGGTTCTTTGGTAACATAAAAATACATATTTCCAATAATTATGTGTTAAATCCGTAAATCAAGCTAAAAATAGTACCTTGGCGGTGATGTTTATAAAGTGAGTTCCGCTTGGATTACTCTGATTTGCTCCATTGAACCACCTCTTTGGATTATTGCTGAATTCTTTTTGCAAAAATGGTAAGCAGTTCGTAATAGGGAATTGGGATAATTTTATTATTTTCAGATATTAAGAACTATAAGTTGGTTGGTTGTTATAATATTTGATAATAGTAGCAAGCAATAGAACTTTTGGTTTGTTTTTAAGCTTATATGCGTTTTATTCACATGACATTTGCAAAATGGAAAATTATGGTCCTCTAATATTATACAGATTCTTAAAATGTATTAGCATTGATTAGGTATCTCGGTATTGATCATTCTTGTTCTCATAATTAGTTATTTGTTGTTAAATTAAACCATATTTAATTTTAAGTAAAACATCGTGTTTCTATGGGTAATAGATTTTGTGTGTTAAATATTAGTTCGTCACTAGCGGCGCGTGGTTCTCAAAAGTGGGGGAGGGAATGAGCAATTCAAAAAAAAAATGGGAGCTTCGGGAAAACTTACAAATTTATCTGACAGAAGTGCTCCCCTCGACGCGCCGCCCCTGAATGGTAATTAAGGTACTAATTAATTGCATAAAAAAACTGCCAGATTGAATTCGCAGTATTTATAACGGTTGCGCTGTTTATTAAATGAATGAACCAAAACTTTAAGCAAATTTTATTTATAAATAAAAATCTGATTATTCAGGTTTTTATTGCACTACCCTTCGTGAGAGTTATAATTTCCTTTCCTACCAGAAACCAACCTAATAAATAACATCACCTTTCTGCTAATAGTATTTTATGGATTATTCTATTTTTAATATTTTGCTAAATATTTGCTTGTTTTTCAAATGATATGACAGATTGTAGATGTAGATTGCTAGGAAGTCATTTCGGCTAGTTTCAGCAGCCCGGCACTGCTACCTTTACAGATTTTTTGTGCATGGCTCTACAAGTTAATTTGTGTCCAAGAGAAGTAGGCTTCTTCCAAAAGCTGCTAATTTCTTGGGAGGTAGTGGACTCACTTCTTGAGGTGATGGCTCACAGGTACTTGAGCCTTTGCAGAGTTGGGTTGGACATTGGCAGAGTTGTTCTGCAGTTTTAGTTTGGGTTAATCATTTACATGCACAAACAGGTGTTATACCGAGTGTTATACATCTAGATGTGTCCTATGTATTTTGGATCATTATTATATCTTCAATGGTTATGTAAGTGGATGTGAGGAATTATGTAAACGAGCTAATTAATAAAATTTGAATTTGAATTGTTGTAAAATCTGCATTGGTCGTCTTTTGCTTTGCCTATTGCCTTTAGGTGTATTTTACCGGGCAGTGTCCTGTGTGCAGTTCGGCGATAGTTCTAATATCTACTGTGTTCATGTCTAAGAGCTGTTCTGCTCTTTTCGCAGAGATGGTGATACACCTTTTCGCCTGCCTTAGTCCTGGAGTGTTTTCCAGTAGGACGACAGTCGGTTTCTTCCCATATGTTTAGTTCTTCGGTGATGTGGCTCTTCATAAAGGTTCTGGACCATAATATAGTGTTCCAGCTCCTTCTTTCGCATGACAGTCTGCTTTTTCGTTACCCTCTATGCCTCTATAGCCAGGACCCACATTAAAGTTACCTGGTTGAGTGTTGCTAGTTGTTTTAGGGTTTGCTTACATTCCCAGACTAGCTTTGACACGCACTTGAAAGCTTTTAGAGCCGCCTGGCTGTCTGAAAATATGTATATGTGCTTTCTGTAAAGTCCTTGTGTGAGGCACTCTTCTGCACATATATTTATGGCAATCACTTCCGCTTGGAAGATGGTTATATATTGTTCTGTTCTTAGACTGCTTCGATTTGGATCTCCCTTTTGTATGTACGTTTAATGTCTATTTACCTAGCTCGGCCTAGTGGTTTGGAAAGTGTAGGTATAATTTGGACCTGAAATGCCCAATCCTGCTCCTTTCGCTAGTTTTGAACCATCTGTGTCCAACAGCGATGCGTTATCGGCCTGAGATAGTTTTTTACTCTCCCACGATTGGCGGTCATCAATAGCCACTGCGAAATGGGGCATCTAGGTCCAACATGACCGTCATTTGGTCACTTGGCTTGCTGACATTTTCCAGTTTTATTACTTCAAAGATGCGCGTGTGACCAGCCAAATCTCCAGGCTTGAATTTGCCTTTTTGAAATAGCCTGTGACCACTGATAATCGCCTCCGTCTTCACACTTAGATGAAGAGGAGCCATGTTCAGCAGTACCTCTAAGGCTACGGTAGGGCACGTTGACATTACGCCTGTTATTTCCAGGCATATCAGCCTTTGCACTTTATTAAGTTTGGTCCGAGCGGTGACCTGCTGGGTTTTGGGCCACCATACCAGCGAGGCATAGGTGACCATGGACTTTATTATTGATTGGTAGATCCAATATACCATTTTTGGTCTTGCCAACTAGTTTGCGGCATGTTCAGATTGCCGCGGTGGCTTTAGAGATGGTGTTTTCTAGATGCTTGTTCCAGGTAAGTTTACGGTTCAGTGTGAGCCCTTATTTTACCTCGGTGGAAAAAGTTAACTGTGTTCCGTGTAGGATGGGTGCTCTCATTTCTAGCTTTCATCTTTTTGTAAACGGGACAAGAATGGGTTTTCTAGGATTTAGGGTTAGTCCTCCCTCCGAGCCTCCCTCGGTCCCTCCTCTTCGCTTCAATTCTTGATGATGTTTAGGGCATTTTGCATGCGGTTTGAAATTACGGCTTTATGTTTGCGCTTTATTATTACTTCTAGGTCGTCTGCGTAGCCTAGAACTATAAATCCAGCTCTACTCAAAGTGGTAAGGCTTTTACCCACTACTAGTGTCCACAGTATCAGTGCATGAGCATTGTTTCTGTCCATCTTATGATTGGCACCTCGACTTCCCACTCTTGAAGTGCTCTTCTGATGGACCGATGTGAGATATTATCCAATGCTCCCTCTATGTGAATGAACGCAGCAAGAGCATTTTCTTTGCATTCGATTGTCTTTTCTATGTCTTTAACTAGACAGTGCAGGGCACTTAATGTGGATTTGCCTGCTTGGTAGGCGAACTGGCTAAGATGGAGCGGTGTTCTCGTTAGAGTTTCGCTTCTTATATATTGATCGATTGCGTTCTCCATTGTTTTCAGGAGAAAGGGGGTTAGGCTGATGGGACGGTATGATTTTGCTTCGTCCTCCGGTCGTCGGCCAATCTTAGGTTTATTTAAGTAGAAGCGAGGCGCAGTCTAGCCTACTGAATCTTGCTCTTTTTACTCGTATTGATGAAGAAAAAAAGGAAAAACCTCGGGAAAAACAAACATAACTGATACTCTCAGTTTGAATAAGAGCTTAATTTCTATACAAAAGTATACTTATACACGAATCTCAAAAATGAATCCAAATTATGATCCTACCGAGGGGCTCACTCCCGATATCGATGCACATTTTCTTGCGAAATCCCGCGAAATCATTTCGATATCCCGAAATCCATCGAAAATCGATTTAAAATCCTATCCGAAATCCTTTCGAAATCTCGAAATCACATCCGATATCATTTCTAAGACCCAAAATCCTATTCGAAATCCAGATGGATTTCTTGTATCACGTCGAAATTTTTGAACAACATGGGCACTATTGCCAGTTTTTTCTTTTTTTCTCTTTTGGTAAATTAAAAACTAATTATTAAATTCTTGTTGGTAATTATTGGTAGTAGCGTATGATTTTTTTGCATATCCCCTATTTTTGGGTCGTTGGGCACGAATCGGAAGTTATTATTTTATCGGTTTTTCCAGAAAAATAGATTTTGAATTTTCCAATTACTGAAACTATCGCCGATCTTGGCGAAATTTGGCATCATGGTAGATATTGGCATGCTCATCACGAATCTGAAGTAAATTCGATCGGGCGATGTTTCGTTCTCGAGATATTCATCATCAAATTCTCCATTTTCTCTTCTTTTTAAATAAAACCAACATCTTTTCAGCACTTTATCAATCATTTAAACGTATAAAGTGATTCAAATGTGCTGGTTTCAATTGAAAGAAGGGAAAACACTGAAAACAGTGATAAAACCTCGGATAAAACGGTTTTGCACTCGGTTTTGCACTTTAGGATGAATACCTCGAGAACTATCTAATTGACTTCAGATTTGTGATGAGCGTATCAGAATACCACATAAGTCGTGAAAACATGGTTCTGATCTCTTAATATCGATATCTCGAGGACGAAACGGTGATCGAATCAACTTCAGATTGGTGATAAGTATCCCAAAATCTACCATGATGCCAAATTTCGTCAAGATCGGCGATAGTTTCAGTAATAAAAAAATTGAAAATCTATTTTTTTTTGGGAAAAACCGACAAAAAACTTGATTCGTGTTCTACGACCCAAAAATAAGAGGTATGCAAAAAATGTCCCAAAGAACGGTCCACACTCTAATACCAATAATTACCCTCTTGTTATATTCAACCGAGTATTCAACTTTGTTGAATATAAAATTACTTTTTATTGTATATTGATTTTAATTTAGTCTTTAATCATTCGGAAATCCCTTAAAAGTTGTCGAAATCCCTGCTATTTCCGACATCGATGAGTCTGGATAAATCGAGATATTCAATATCATGTAAGTGAGAGTTGAATGAAACAGCTTTCGAAAAGAGTTAAAATCACAAAGTAGGGACCGGAGTAGGGACTTTGAAGATTAGATAAATACTTTTTGTAATATACTTTGAATTTGTTCCCGTCAAGCGAGGTCAACGAGTTGTAAACTTTAATCGCATTGCAAGTAAATAAAATAGGGTGTTCTAGCCAGAAGAAATCCCCATTCACGCCGGAGGGAACCGGATGGTCCCGTGGCCTCATTTCTGTCTGTGCCTGCAAGATTTACAAGTTAATATATAAAGTAAAAGTATTTGTAGTAAAATCAGGAATCACCACCCATTATACTGGAAATTCCTACCTATTAGACCCCTCACACTGGAACAACGTGTAACTTATACAGGAGACCCTCCTGCCTCTAATTAAGCGCCGCCCGAAAGAGGTGTGGAGCTGGCTGAATACCAACTGGTAAAAGCCACATCACGTTACGTTGTTACGTGAAGAAAGAAAGAAAGAAAAAAAACCTCTGAAACATGGCGGTCCCATGATAAGACATGAAAATTTTACTGGAAAATCTAATATTGCGTGTATCGTGTATGAATCTTTGCCTGAAATACCAACTTTATTTTAATAAAGTTTTTCATTAATAAATTACTAAGAGGAGCGTGCAAAGCATTCAGTAAGGTGTACAGGGTGAGTCAACGATTGAATAAAGTAAGTTTGCCCTTTATATGTAAATTATGCCAATAAACTGTTTTGACTATAATATATGTTTACTAAGTGTGGTAGTGTGCACATATTAAAATTATTTACGAATATACAAGGTGCGCCAAAAAAGTAGGACAGTACAAATTTGTGTAATTCTGAAACTTTTTTATTATAGGTTTGATATTTGTAAAACTGACAGTTTTTGAAATAATCTCGGAAATAATGAAGCTTTTAACTAAAAAATCACAATTTCAGGCATCTGTTTATTATTAAGTACCACCGAGAGTACCACTCTCTATTTTGCTAGGATTTTTTTTTATATTTGGGAACAAGGAACACTAAGATCAAGTTTATGCTTTGCTAAAAATATTTGACATAGAATAGATAAAATATGATCAAATCTTTAAAATTTAAAATTAAAAAAAAACGTATTTTTTTTATATGGCACGCCTTGTATATTTTTATGTTATTTTAAAGAGTATCAAAATCCGTACAACTTTTGTTAAGTATGTCCTATACCTATTTTTGACAGTTTTTGAATTATTTTGATATTTTCAGTTTATTCATTATCTCAGTGGTATTTCTTCTTAGTAATCATAGTAGCCATAGAAACCAATCGTCTACATTCAATATTAATGAACTGACAATATAAATAATACCTGTTAGAGTTACTTTTGTGTAATTAAGGATATTATATTTATTTAAAAATGAATTTTCCCAGAAAGAAATTAATTGATAGGGTTTATGTACCTATTTGGAGAGCCTGAAAAAATTGTGTTCTTGCTCAAAAATTATATAGAATGAAATATCCTGATCGACGCCTACCTAGTTGGCATGGTTTTGAAAATTTGAAGGAGAGATGCGATTCCACTGGAAGCATTGACTATTCAAAACGCAAAGTTGTAAATAGAAATGCCACGAATCCAGAAAAACAGCTTGAGATTCTGCTTCATGTTGAAGAAAATCCACAAGTCATTAGTCTTCAGTTAGCAATAGCATGTGAAAGATCACAATCAACTGCTAATCGGACCACTACTAATATCATTACCCGAGTCGTTACCATATCGAAGTACATCAAGAGTTACATGATGAAGACTTCGAAAGACGTGTAAATTTTTGCCAATGAAAGAAAATAATCCAAACTTTTAGGTTATATCATATTTTATGATGAGACCAAGTTTATAAGTAATGGTGCTGTAGATCGACATAACTACTAAGCAACAGAACATAACTAACACTACTAAGTAACAGAAAATCCATTTTGGATACCTGAAGTACCACATCAAAACCGCTGGTCTCTAGACCTTTGGTGTGGCATTTCCAGAACATAATCATTGGGCCTTATTTTTTTAATAATCCTTTAACTGGTATAACTTATCTTCAATTCCTGCGAGAAACTTTGCCCGATCTCCTTTAAGATCTTAATGATCATGAACGTCAGAATATGCGGCAACAACAAGACGGGCCCCTCCGCAATATCATCGCGAGGTACGCGAAGTCTTAGATTAACATTATCCTCAAAAATGGATTGGACACGGAGGTTTTGTTAAGTGGCCACCAGGTTCATGCGATCTTACCCCACTATATTTCTTCTTTTGGGGTTATGTTCAAGAACGGGTATATGTCACAAGGAAAAATATGCAAAATAGAATAAGAGACGTTTGCAGAATCATACCACCAGGGATGCTAGGAAACGTGAGGCCTCGCGTGAAGCAGAACATTTTAAAAAGATTAAATATATGCATTCAGCATAAGGGACGCCTCTTTGAACATATTTTTAGAAGAAATAATTATTAGCTATTCTTGTATTCCCCATTAAATTAAAATTTAAACATTGTCATTTTCATTTATTTTAGGAGTTACAAAAGGCTTTTATTATAGGTATTTTTGTTCTTTTAATCTTGCAGTTATTTGTATCCTTGTTGTTTAATTTTATTAAATATATATTATAGACGTTTGTTTTTTTTTTCATTGCTACTACGATTACTAACAAAAAATACCAATAAGATAATGAATAAACCGAAAATATCAGAATAATTCAAGAATTATCAAAGATAGGTAGGACAGAGGGTAGGACATACTATTAAAATCACATTAAAGTATACTGGGTGTGCCATTTAAAAAGAGCGATTCTTTTTTAATTTAAAATTTGAATATATAACTTGATATTAGTGTTCCTTGTTGCCAAATATAAAATTTTTTCTAGCAAAACCCAGGATGGTACTTAATAATAAAAAGACGCTTGAAATTGTGATTTTTTAAACAAATGCCTCATTATTTCAAAAATTTTTAATTTCACAAATAACAAAAGTTCCAGAATTACATATAGAATTAAAAAATCGAAAAATATATCAGGTGTCCCAACAAAAGACAAAGAAAAGTATAGAGTATGAGAGTTCTGAGTCATCATTAAATGATATCGAGTACTGTGAATCGGACGACTCCGTTTTACCCTGTTTTGTAGATTTAGTGCGAAAAGAAGAAGAAAAGATTCTAGAAATGCAAGAACGGTCGAAATTCCTAGCATTGCATTGGGAACTTAGATCATCGTTAATATAAAGGGAAAAATGTTTTAAGCATTATGTTGTGGAAATTACAGATATTTTAGACCTCGAAAATGAAGTAACTAGTAGGTACTAGTGAAATTTTCCAAAAAAAAAAACACGAATACAATTTTAAATGGCCTGTAATTGTTTATATACTTATCTACTATTCCTGCTAGTGCTCGAAATTGTATCCGAATTACTCGAACATTCGACTATTCTAACTTCGAATTTTTTGTTAGTTAAAAAATTCGACTAATCGGTTATTCGAATATTTGACTATTTGAATATTCGATTATTTAACTTTTCGAATATTCGACTATTCAAATCGATTCAAATGTTTCTAAGTGAAAATCTTTATCGCACAAAAAAAAATATGTTTTTTTTGTTCGTAATTTAAATTTATCCCCCTTTAAATTTGCTGATTTAAAAAATTAATTTTCAAAATTATTTTCATTATGAAAGTCATGTTTTCGTAGTTTTTGAGCACTCTGTATAAAAAAAGTCCAAAATTCGCTTCTTCGTACACCGTATTTTACTATTTGTGTGGGATTAAAAAACTTTTATCAAAAATGCCTTTTAGGCGAAAAACGACATTTAGTCCATTTCTCTTTTAACGCTTGGGCCTTCTATCCGTGTATGTAGATGTGCATAATAACATGTGTGCTTCGTTTTAAAAGATGATTTAAGGCTTGGAATTGTTTTCAAATTATTCAAATATTCCATTATTCTAGATCTAAATTTGTATTTTCTGTGAGGTAAAAAATTTGACAATTCGAATATTCTACTATTCTAATAGATATTAGAATTATTCGACTATTCAAGTTATTACACTATTGGAATAAAATACCAAACGGCTATTCGAATACTTATATTCTAAAAATTCCGAGCCCTAATTTTTACTGAAAAAAAAAACAGTTATATAAAATATATATAAAATGTAAAATAAACTTTATCTTTTTACACCAGATAAAGAACAAAGCGGCAAAACTGAGGGCAAAACTTAAATAATAAACATAAGGTGTGAAGTTAGAATAACTGAAAACAGCTGGTTTTAGAGTTTTAGGGCCTTTCAGATGATACCCACGCAGCCGATGGCCAACCACTTGAGGTGAATTCGATTCTTTGTAGAAACTCGCACAGTACCTATCTTCCTTTTAGTTTAATTGAGTAATAAAAAAAATTTATGATTTTAATAATGTTTCGTTTATTTTAATTCTTAACCGAGTCTAGGAAGTTAAATTATTTAGTTAATTAATTAAATATTGCCAAGTTGATGTAGATGGCAAAGTCGGGAAAGCCTAATTATGTCCAATAATATCAGCGTTATTGAAAACTATACCTGAAATTGCCTTCACCATCAATAAAACAGCTAATAGATACATTAAAATATTTGAAAATATAAAAAATAAGGTTACGTTGAAGTTTAAATCTTTTATTTCAATAATCTTGGATCGGATATACCTAAAGTTTTGTTAAAAAGGGTTATTTTGTATTATTTTTGAAACCCAAAGAGCGTCAATCCATTTCAGTTTTCAGCTTTAGAAGAGATTATCATATTAATATATATTTTTAAGAAGTTCGTGCATTAAATTCTCAGTTAGATATCTAATTACTAAGACTTCCTTGAGCAGGCTTCAACCTCCATGGTAGTCTGGTGTACACTATGACCTATGACTGGTAGCCGTTGGTAGTGTCACGGGTAGTATCATTGGTAGTTTTCTATTAGTCTTTGATAGTCTTTCTTACACTTATTGGTAATCTTTGGTATTCCCTGGTAGTTTTACTGGTGTCCGCACTGGGACTCTTCCGGAATCTCAATAGAAATCTTGATTTAGATTGCACTGGAATATTTAATAGCAGTTATGGTATGGTATGGTAGAGGGGTCGCTCGGCAAGGCATTTTCGAGATGCCTCAACCTTTGGCGAGTCAGTGCCTGACATTCGCAGAGTAGGTGCTCGTTACGTTTCAGCAATAGTTTGGCAGAATCTGCATTGTTCGTCAGTGGTTTTCCCCATTTTCTTGAGGTGGTACCTCCAGGGGCCATGTCCAGTGAGAAGGTCTACGACCAGTGTTATCTACTTTTTTTTGTAGCGTGAGAAGCTTTTTTGCTGCTTTAGTTATGCGAGTGAGAGATGAGTCTTTTGGCGTGCCCAGGTGCATTGGCCCAATGTGTCTTTTTCCATCTTTTTGCCCAATTTCTGAGCTCATTTAATACGTTCCCTCTAGTGATGCCACGGAATGGTTCAGGCCCGCACAAGGTAGTCTGTGCATCATTTCGTGTGAGCTGGTCAGCAGCTTCGTTACCTTCCACACTCTCGTGCCCTGGTACCCATATTAGAGTGAGCCTGTTTCTGTTTGCCAGTTGATCTGCAGCTATCCGATAATCCCACACTAGCCGGGAGTTGATTCTGCTAGATGCTAGCGCTTTTACGGCTGAATATTCAAATCTGATAGGATATAAATCTTTGCACCTCTTAGGCATTTTTTGCGTAATCAGAGGTAGCTATATTGATAGTATTTAGTTCTGCTTGAAAGATGGTGGGAGTGTCTCCGAACAGAGATTCGACACCTAGGTTTGTAAACCGGATCCCCCTCCTACTTTCATCTTTGATCCAACTATGTACCATCTATGTATTGCGGTATCCAATTACCACTTCAAGGGAGCGATCAAAATGGAGTTCTGTTTCTATTGTATCGGTTCGTTTGGTTATCGCCTCTATCTGGATGTCCTCCAGAATTTTAAGGTGACCAGTTAGGTTTTTGTGCCTGAGTGACTGCATATATGCATCGGAAGGAGGTCAAGTAGGGTTTCCTGTTGGACACGTTATTAGAATCCCAATTATAACCAGACAGTCTAGGTGGGAAACGAATGTTTGATAATAATCACTTTTGAATTTAACGAGGAATAAAACAAACAACAGACAAAAACCATCTAAAAAAAACTTTGATGTGTGCCTAAGACTGCACGACAGAAGTGAAAACTTCAATAAGAGGGGTCATCGTTTGTCAGAATTTCGATCCGAGTCTTCGTTGCAGAGATACGGCGAAAAACGGTTTTCCCCCCAAAATCCCCCCTTAAATTAGAGCCCCGGTCCCCCCGTATGGCCTAAGGTGGCTTCCCATGGGGCGCACCTACCATACAAATTTCGACCCCGTACCTCTTCCCTTTCTCCCGAAATTAATTATTTAAGTTTTTCCTTCTCCCCCCTCTCCTGGCCAAACGGGGGAGGTACGGGGTCCCGTTTTCGTTCAGGATCTTCTTTTTACCCCGGCTACATACCCTGAATATTTCAGCCCTCTACCTATACGGGAACATGCCAGTAGAAGGAGCGTTACGTTACATATCCGAGCGTGACGCGTGACGGCTCGGTCTCATTCAACCCCCGCAAAAAAAAACGCAAAACGCGCCTAAACAAGTTTTCACTTCAAAATCTCGTAGTCTAAAAGCGAGCCTAACGACGAGCTTGAAGTTTTGAGTATTAAAGAAAATTTTTATCATAAAAGTTAAATTGTGATTAAAAATTTTATACAGGATGGCTCTCGGTTTTCAGTATTTAAAATAAATATTTGTAAAAATACTCGCATTGGCCGATTTTTGATTCAAGGGGGTAATAATATGTTTGACCTTTTTTATGTACGTATAGCTTCAACCCCCTAGCGTTGGGAAGAATAACGATATTTTATAGATTTCATCGAATACTTGGACCTAAGATTTTGCGTCAATATTTGTATCCATAAACAAATGAGTGGTCAAAAAGAGTAAGCGAGTTAGTCTATTAAAACATCAAACGTAACATGGTCAGATTGGCATTTAAGCAATATTTCTTCTTATTTTAAAAAAAGTAAATATGTGTATCCGATTAATCAGTTCAAAGTGAATTTTGAGGAACCTTATATGTCTGTCAAATTTGATTGTAACTCGTTTTTGACGAAAGTGTTCGAGTGAGACGGTGGCTCAGTAGTTTAAGGTTTAAGTTTTTAACATCGCTTTGTTGAAGTTTTCACTTCTGTCGTGCAGTCTTAAACAGACACCTTTTCTTTTTTCCTTAACAAATTTATCGCCTTGTATCTCGATCGAGAACAACGAACATACGGCTATATGTTTATATGAACCTTTCTTCCTGTTTTTATGTCAACAATACGCCTCTATATTTACCACACGTACTTAAGAAACACCCTGTATTTTATTCCGGGACCAGTCCCCAGATCCCGGGTTTAAAAAATGCCCTGGCATTAACACATCTGATTAAGCGACAACGCGTCATAGCTTGCGTTACTTTTGGCTGTACTGGGTTAGGAAACATGCTGTTTTTGAGGCTATATTTCCTATTAACATAAAATATGGTAGAGGTTAATCAGAGGTCAAGAACATTGTGCCTATTCGACTGCGTAATAAACAGACGTACTTCGACGTCCAGAATAACTCATATTCGACGTAGAATCTACGTATTCTTGCTGCGTGAGATCATCGGATCACAATCAGGGACGTCAACAATAATATATTTACTCTTGGTGTTAATATTATCAATGACGTGTACTTGACAAAACTCTATCATTAGGTGATTATCGGAAGTAATTGCACAAGTGCACCAAAATTACCGATAATTTTGCATGACAGCGTGTTGTCTAAAAACTGCATGAGTTAATTTTCATATTTTGGAGAAAGAGCCCGACACCGAAGGTGGAGGGCTCTTTTTCCAATATATGAAAATGACCGAATGCAGTTTTTCTACGACAACACGCTCGAATGCAAAATTTTCTGGTTATTTTGATGCACGAGTGTAATTCGGGGGAATATTGCCCGAATTAGGACATGGTTTAAAAAAAATCATTTTTATTCTTTTTTTAATACAAAAACGTACATGTAACTGTAAAGAAAGTACAGAGATGCAAAAATACGATTTTTTTTTTAATCCGAAACGTGACATTTTTAACAATACCTATATATTCACTAGACTTTGACGTTTTTTATAAATTGTCGCTGTCAAATTTTCAATGGAATTACCATGGATACGTACGATGCAATTATCGCTGTGCTCTTTCGGTTTCTACAGTGCAATTATCGCTATAATTCTCCGAGAATTGCACTCCTCTAATGGGATTTTATATACATGAGGGAAATATTCGTAAGTAATTGCACAAGTGCATCAAAATTACCGATAATTTTGCATGACAGCGTGTTGTCTAAAAACTGCATGAGTTCATTTTCATATTTTGGAAAAAGAGCCCTCCACCTTCGGTGTCGGGCTCTTTTTCCAAAATATGAAAATGACCGAATGCAGTTTTTCTAAGACAACACGCTCGAATGCAAAATTATCTGGTTATTTTGATGCACGAGTGTAATTCGGGGGAATATTTCCCGAATAAGGACATGGTTTTAAAAAATACGTTTTTATTCTTTTTTTAATACAAAGACGTACATGTAACTGCAAACAAAGTAAAGAGACACAAAAATACGATTTTTTTAATCCGAAACGAGGTATTTTTAATACTTAATATATATTCACTTGACTTTGACGGTATTTATAAATGCTGTCATCGAAATTTTACAATGGAATTACCATAGATACGTACGATGCAATTATCGCTGTGCTCTTTCGGTTTCTACAGTGCAATTATCGCTGTAATTTTCCGAGAACTGCACTCCTCTAATGGGATTTTTTATACATGAGGGAAATATTCCTCATAAAAGGCCGATGTGACATCTAAAAAAACAGGCAAATCTTTCCGTATATATGCGGCCATGAAGAAAGCTGTAATTCTTAAGAAAACAATACAAGGATAAATCTTTTGTTTGATGCTTTAGTTATTTAATACAGTTAGAATCCTGTTCCGATTTCAGGCCATAACTATTAGGATCCGTTCCGGCTTGGGCTTCTTCAAAAAGCGGATTCGGCGGCATCATGTTCATCATAACATAACTTAAATGATTTTTATGGTAGAACAATTTTATGGCTTGCGGTGTTAAGGTGAAACCGGTAAAAATTACAGATCCTGAATGAAACTGTGTTTGTCGGAATTCTTTTAGTCACTGATGTGAAAATGATAGGACAGATTTACTTAGACTATAGAAAAAACAAAAAGCTTTTTACAGTTCATACCATTTTAGCATGAAATTTAAAGTTTTTCTGAACAGTTATGGACATTAAAAACCAAATCAGTCTATAAATATACGGAATTTACACTACAGCTAAATTAATCCTGTTTTTTTCTACCTGTATATCTGTAATTATACCAGTGGCGGAACTCCAGATACAGCAATTAAGGCGATACTTGCCATAAAAAATTGAAAGTAATTTTTTTTTCTAGAAAAAACAAAATTTAATATTAAGTATAAAATTGATATTAATATAACCGTCAACTATAGCTACTTGCCTCTAATTTTATAATACCTAACTTAAAGCCTATAGTCAGATGCATTTAGATCAATTTGCCATTCGCTCACCTCAAAGCAGGCAAAGCTGAGCAAATGCTGAGTGACGAGCAGAAGGAATGCATGCATAGAAATGGCTGAGGATAGCTTGGCATTCGCTTCATGATATGTTGGGAACCAAAGTAGCGTTCTGCCACGTCCGCAGCTGGTTTGAGATTATTTGGTTGTACTTAGTTGATTTACTTAGCATTTGAGTGTCCTGAAGTGAGTAATTTTAACGAACATTTAGGAAAAGAAACATAAAATCTAAATATTTTCTTGATCAATGCCTTCGCTTTTTGAATAAGATAGTTCTTCGTCGGATCCATTCGACACACCATTGGTTCGATGGTTTATTTTCTGCCTCCCATGCCGCAGTAATAATTTTCTCTGTGTGGTTTATGTAATTTTGCCAGTGTTGTTGCGGTACATTTTTTATTACGTTATTCCATATTTTTGAAACTTCAGCAAGTGCTCCTGTGGTTTTAGCAATAGCTTCATCATAACGTGTTTTAATCTCTGACCACATCATTTCGATGGCATTAAAGTAATAATGATAAGGTGGTAGCCTGATCACACAATGATTATGCTCAGCAGCGTATTTATCTAAATGATAATTTTTTCCAACACTGATTGCTTTCACACCAAATTCCAAACAGCGTCTTTTAAAAAATTATTTGGAAAAGGCATATTCTTCTTTCGAAGCCATTCTAAAAGAAGTATTTTGCTCCAGCTTTTTCTCGGAATTTCTTCTTCTAGACGGCTATGGTACGTTGCAGTATACAGTATAATTAAGGATGATTCTTCCAAGTTTGTAATAAGTTCAACTTTAAACCACTTCTCAAAATTTACGGTATTCATGTTATTGTGATAATCACCTGCTTTTATTACATTTAAAAGTTAGGGATGAATTTGTCACAAATCCATTTTTATTTCCGGCATGAACAATAACGTCATATGCCACTTCCAGTTTTTTTTTTAATTACTTTACTACCATCTTGCCATATTCTTCCATCCCCACTTTTGCTAAAAACCCATGTCTCATCCAGAAAAACCGGTTTATATACGTTCTTTAATTTAGCAATCTGATTTCAGGCATCAGCAATCTGATTTCAGGCATTTCCAATAAATGTTTTTTCCATGCTGCTTTTTGAAAATAAAGCCCATTTTCTTAATTCCCAAATATAAAGAACTTTTTGAGATCGTAATTTCTGTTGATTCTTCAATAAATTGTTGGTAAATAGTTTCTAAAGTAATACGTTCCTTTGGAGCATTTTCTTCTTATAACGCCGGCCTTTTTCGAAGGTTGGCAATCCAAATAGCTAACATGGTTCTAGATACAGCCATACAAAAAAGGGCAAGCGATGAGCAACCAAACCTTGGACCTTGCCTTCTATAATCAGTTACAGAAGTTCATATTTTTCTCCACGCATTATGTGACCTATATAGAGTTATTTTTATTTTCTCATGTGATTAAGAAGTTCTATATCTGTTCATTGGACCCATGATATTCTTAATATACGGCGGTAAATATACATTTCTTTTCCAATGATGTCTCAAGAGTCCACTCTCACATCCGTACAAGAAAACCGAGAAATTATAGCATCTGGCCACGGTAAATTGGCCACGGTAAATACAATTTACCGTGATCTGGCCATGCGTACAGGGAGTTCCAGGCTCAGATCTGGCTTTACGAAAAGTCGGCCCATGTTCATAAATATCTTTCTGGCTAGTTCAATGACTTCTTTCTTCGGGTCATAGCAGTCATTTACGGTACGCCCAAATATTAGTATAATATAGGATCACTGTTTCAGATTCGATCTTGGTCGATTTTCTAAATAAATAGAGATGTGCTCTTAGGCACTATAATATACCATAGGGGCTAGTTCTAAAGTGACCTTGTAAATAAAACAAAGACCTTTAGCATTATATGAATATTTTAATAAGTTATTTTACCTGAAAATAATTGGAAGCTCATAAATAAACAAAATATAAACATTAAATGATTGTACGTAGTCAGTGCTACGATATGAACAATATCAGTTGAGGCAAAGTTTCGACCTTGAAGAATATGACAAGAATAATACTCTTAAAAAACTAAAGCATTGCGTAAACAGTTGTAATACTAAACAGGTATATGATTATAAACATAACCTTGAAGCTATGTCCAGTTAAATGCTCATTAAAGTCCCTGCGGAACTGCTACGTATGAGCTCGGTTAGCTGAGATAACTTTGAGATGAAATACAGCAATATACAAGCAATAATATCAGGATAAATATTACCTTAATGTCCACCTATAAGCTACTATGTACACTACGTTCACAGTTGACGAGAAACGTTCAATTCGTTCAGCAGTTTATCTTCCAGCACAGGAAAAGTCACTTTAAACACTTACTAAGTCTCTGTTGTAGCTTCTATGTACAATGTGGTTCAATTTCTTGCAAATAAGAATGACTATATATGCATATGGCATGACATGGATGCCCTTGTGAATGCGGTTTTTATACACGCAAAAATGATTATAAAACATGCTATGCAGGTAGCATAGGTAAGCTGATATCCGCGTAGGAAATAGCATTTGTGATATCTTTGTAGTGTAATAAAACTTGAAAGAATGGTTGCAGACAAGTGCAGAGTAATCCTTATATTAAAATAAGGCCAGATAAGATTTGCAGACTAGTGCACAGTAATCCTTATATTAGAATAACACCCATCGACAAGGACAAGATCAATGGGAACGCTAGCACAGCGATGGTACCGCGTTTGAGATGTTGAGAGAATGATTGTAAACGTGTGAGTTTACTTACTTGAGATTCGAGACAAGACTCGATTAATATTCAGAACCCACGGACAAGGCCAATGGGAACACTAGTACAGCGATGGTAACGCGTTTGAGAGAATGTGAATATAAACGTGTGTGTTTACTTACTTGATTTTCGAGACAAGGCTCGATTGTAGAACTCCCATGGACAAGACCAATGGGGACGCCAGTACAGCGATGGTACAGCGTCATACATGTGATTGAGGATAATAGCAGACAGGGTGACCATAAATACCTTACTTGTAGGCTTGAGACGACGATGACTATGGCTGGATACCACAATTTACTTGAGTAGAGAACTAGAGCGATTATTGGGTCTCAAAACGTGAAAACTTTCCGGCATGGCGGCTTAGCGCCATGCCGGAAGGCGCCCTTGGCGCGACTTGCTTGTGTGGGAGTGTGATGCTACTTTTTACTAGAACGTAAGAACTAGATCAGCTCGAAGGCGTTGACTCCTCCCCTTGGCGGGAGAAGATGCATCAATGCGGAACTTAGAAAAGGGCAAATGATGTAACTACAGAGAAGTTATACGAAACTTACCATCAGCGATTGTCTAGCATATACTTATGCATCTTAACACAGATCTAGTCGAAATACGCTGATTAGGAATTATAAATTTGATTATTAAAGATCGGAAATTTAGAGGCACTAACTTGATTATCCCAGTCTTGCGGTTATTGGCCGAATGTTCGAATGTGTTCCTGCATAGTGTAGCTGATACGGCCTTGGGGTTTGAAATACATTGAGGTGGTGGTTTGCACGAATTATGCGGCTGGATTCTGGATGCAGGCTTCTTTGGCGGGGCGCCGGTGCAGATGAGTAAACGTTGTTGCAACAGATGGCGCTAGGATTATCGCCGGGGTACAGCGGCTTTTTGTAGAAAGCGTTGTGATTGGTCAGATGCCTTTCGAGGCCGCTTTGCTTTTAGCTTTCTAGACTGGCTGAAGCAGTGGATAAACATTGTAAACAAGAAATGGCGTTAGTAGTATCGCCAAGGTTTTTAAGGTTTTTCTGGAATGCGAGCATGAACAATTACTCTCTCAGAACAGACGGTTTTATATAGAACTGCAAGGAAAAAAAAGCCGATGGAGACGCCCAAAAAGCGGACTACCACAGGGAAGCGTTTTGGCCCCAACTCTGTTTAACATTTATACCAATGATCAACCAGTCACCGAACATGCTAGGCATTTCCTCTATGCCGACGACCTTGCAATCTCCATACAGGATATAGAAGTTAAATTGGAAGCAGCTCTGAAAACTATGTCCACCTACTACCGCGAAAACACTCTTAAACCCAACCCAGCAAAAACACAAGTTTACGCCTTCCACCTTAACACACACAATGCAAACAAAAAACTTAAAATCTCATGGGAAGGTTAAGAACTTGCCCACGTTGATACACCGAAGTATCTGGGTGTGCCATAATACTCGGCAAAAGTGACAGCCAGAAACAACCTAATAAAAAACTTGCTGGAAGTAAATGGGGTGCTGTCTTGAGAACACCTGCATAAGCACTTTGCTTCTCTATAGGAGAGTATGTGTCCCAGTATGGTGCCGATCCAAACATGCAAAACAGGTTGACGTTGCTCTCACACAAACCTGTAGAATTATTACTGGGTGCATGAAAGCTACTCCCCTGGAAAAACTCTGTAGAGCAACACCAACCGAGCGCAGAAAAAACATTGAACATGTTGAGAAGTTTAAGCAAGTGTTTAATGAGCGCCATATCCTACACGGAAATCAAGAACCAATGAGGAGACTAAAATCTAGAAATGGTTTCCTTCAGTCTGCTCCACTGGACCCACCAGATAACTTTACCCAGTCGGAACTTCTCTCAACAGGCTCTACCCTGGATTGGAAAACCTGGCAAACATTAAACCGAATAAGAACAGGAGTGGTACCGGTGAAAATGAATATGATCAGATGGGGGATACAGGAAGACGAATCAAACCTTTGCGATTGTGGCGAAGTGCAGATTGAGAAACATATCCTGAGATGCATACTGTGCCCTGCGACGTGTTCCATAGATGACATGTGGAATGCCAACGACAACGCTATTAACGTAGCCTGCTACTGGGCTGAAAAGTTTTAGAAGATTCGGACTCGAAAGAGTAAATTAAGTATTAGTATAATGAAACCTGTTCCACCGCAGCACCACCGACAACCAGATGTACTCGCACAGGTGTCTTGGCAAATGCAATGACCTTAGTTTTGTCGTATTTATAAGGAGACCACAGTTTTCATTATGCTGAACTATATGATTCATTAGCCCTTGCAAGTCCTGCGCATCCTCGGCAGCACAACGGTGTCGTCGGCATACTTGATGTTATTGATTATTTTCCCGTTGATCTTAACCTCACATTCGATATATTTTAGCACTTCTTTGAAGATAGCCTCTGAATATAAATTGAATAAGAACAGTGATCGCGAATGGCTTCTGATGTTATTCCCTCGATTTTCACGACTGCGTCCTGCTTCCAGTAGAGATTTGTGCTTAGTCGGATTTCATCAGCATCTATTCCGGTTGCTCTGAGAATTTCTATGAGCCTTTGGTATTCGACTCAGTCAAATACTTTTTTATAGCTTATAAAACAAGCGATTATATTGACATTTATGTATGTGCAACGCTGAGTGAGATCGTTACACGCGAATAGCGCTTCATGAGTGCTGCCAGGCCACTGCGAAATCCAAATTGAGTTTCATTCAGTTGGTATTCGCATTTCTTATAAATTCTGGTGTGGATTATTTTGAGGAATATTTTGAGAACATGGAGAACAACAAGCTTACCATGCGGTATTCATCACAATTCCAAGCGTGGGTTTTCTTTGGAGGCAGCCAGTCTGTTGGGATTTTTCCCGTGCGCTAGATTGTATTAAATATTGAGATTAGTAGTTATTGCATGGATTATTTCCACTCCGGTGGTGTACACGGTCTACGGTCATCGAATAATTCTTCTACGTACTCCCTCCATCTTTGGAGTTTATTTTCTATACCTATAACTATATCGTTATTTTTGTCCTGTATGATGGCTGTTGGACGTTTCTGGTTGCAGTTTACCATTTCATTCCCTTTCTGATGTAGATTGAATGGGTCATGTTTTTCTTGTAGCCTTTTGATCTCGTTACATTTTTCAGACATCCAGTGTTATTTTGCGCCTCTGCACTTCTTCTAATATTTCTATTCAGTTCATCGTATAGTGTTGGATTTGCCTTATGAGTTCTTTTCTCTCATTCAAGAGTTACAAAATTTCAGGGGTCATCCATTCTTTTTTCATGTTAGTTTCAGGATTTCCAATGTCATTAATCTGTATTTGTGTTAGGGAAGATTTTTATCTTATTCCAGGTTTCCTCTACGCATGAGTGTTCTTGAATTTGGAAGTTTGCCATCTCACATTCGATCTTGGAACTTACTTGAACGTGCACACCCAGCTTGGCTTACTTGAGCATCTCAATCGAAAGGCCATGACCACAGGGTTATGGTCGCTATTAATGTCTGCGCCAGGATATGCTTTTACTGTTTGCACGTACTTCTTCAATTCTTGTCCAGCAAGTATGAAATCAATTTTATTCCTTGTGATACGACCTGCATTATCAGCATGAGGTTTCCAGGTTTACAATCTTCTAGAATGTTGTTTAAAGAAAGTGTTTACAATAAACATGTCCGACTCTGTACAGAATTGGGCAAGTCTATCTCCTCTGGCATTCCATTCACCTAGACCGTACTATCCCACAACATCATTCACCCTTCCGGAACCAATTTTCGCGTTTAATTCCCCTAGAACCATATTTATTTCACTTTTCTTCGTGAGGTTCATCGTCTCTTTCAGCATTGAGTAAAAATCTTCTATTTCATTATCACTTGTATCTTTTGTTGAGGCATATATTTGTATTATGTTTAAGTTTCGGTGTGTGGTTTGTAGTTTCAGTAGCATAACCCGGTTGTTGAAGGGTATGAACTCTATAACCGATTTATCTATGTCCTTACTGACAAGTATGGCAGTCCCGTAACAGTGAAAAGTATCTGTTCCTCCGGATTAGTAAATGACACCGCTACCAGTTGTTTGTTTACCAGATCCAGGTCACCTGACCTCACTCATTCCCCAGATGTCAATCTTTAGTCTATACATAACTCTGTCTCGACATTTGCGAGTTTACCCGCAGTATATAGGCTGCGCTTAGCTACGCACTTTCTAAGTCGCAATTCGCATTTTAGAATTGTACACCCTTATTCCACGGTCGCTTTTATCCCTCTTAAGGTAAGCGCAGACTTGCCAGAGCCGAACGAGCCACGCGCGCCGACCGAGCCGAAACAAAATATTGTAACACTGTGTTGGATGAAGGCAATTCGACTTTTGCGGCTCCGGATGGTCTGCGCACCTTCGTTCAACACAGTGTTACAATAATTTGTTTCGGTTCGGTCGACGCGTGCGGCTCGTTCGGCTCCGGCCAGTCTGCGCTTAACTTTAATAGTCGACGACGCGCCGACACGCGACGATGAGATTCTTCGAGCAGACATTTTGTAGATTACTTCCCTAAACAATGCAGAGTATTCTTCGTAATTCGCATTTTACTCCGGGAAACGTTTCCAGACAGATTCTTTCTAAATTTGAAATCCATTCCTCTGTTTGGATCTTCTAGGTCGTATGATGTCTTTTGTGGAACTTTTAGAGCTTCGGACGCTTTTTGAATTGCCTTAAATCGAGATTCTTAATCATTTTGAAAATAACTTACTACATTAAGCGTAAGTTTTTTGGATTAAGCATAATATTGCATTTTAGTAGTGTATTTTTGCCTTGTAGGAGATCATTAACAGACATCAAACTTCTGACGTAGCATCTAATTAGTAATTGTGGTTCATTTTTGTTGGTAATATTTTGTTTCACCTGATAAATGATTGATAAATAAGGATGGAGTTATTCCAAATGGAAATGGGTATTAAAAATACTTGATATTATAATGCACATGATATCGTGCTTTTAAAAATAAATATAAGTGGCATTCAGCAATGACACGTTTTCCGATTAAGGGGAAAATTGTGGACCCGCTGATAATGTTTACCAGCGGGTCCATAACTTGTCCTTTACTCTTAAAATTTGACAACCACACGATTTGAATATGCCATTTAAATAAACAGATCATGTGAGTGCTAAATTATTAGAGAAAATCAAGGAGAACGATTGCATTTCGTCATAGTTATAATAATATTAAAAGAACCTAAACCAATGCCGTTCATAAAATGTTATAATATACCTCGGGTGTAAACAGCGCCCAGCGCATTCGGCCTGTAATATTACTCGGCTAAAGCCGCAGGCGTGGGCTATTATTTTTTGAAAGAAAAACCCTCAAACCGTCAAATAACTACATAAAAGCCAAAGCAAAATCACTAGTATTATTATGGCTCGCATGGATAAGAGCTGCCCATTTATTTTATTGCAGAAATATCTTGTTAAAATGCAAAGAGCCGGTTCACTCGAGCAAATCAGATTAATCCAAGCAGAACTTGCATTATTAATGTCACCTCCACGGTACCTATCGTGCTATCTATAAATTTATTTATATTACATTTATGCCATAATATCTGCAATAATTACGCTAAATATTTATCAAAACGAACCAGAATTGTGCTGTGATTGAGAGGAAGTACCGCATTTGGAAGTTAAAATGTTTTTTTTAACATACTAAACATTTTCTAATCTTGATTTAAGATAAAATGTAAAGGTTTTTTGTTGGTCTAGTGTTCTCAATAGTTATCAGAAGTAATTGCATAAGTGCATCAAAATTATCTTTTGGAGCCCATTAAGACTTTATTACCACCTGCACCAGATGTACTTTTAAATACTATTTTTTGCAATTGCACTAAAGGATGCAACAAAATGTTGCGGCTGCAGAAAAGCTGGACTGTCCTGTTCAATACTGTGTGGTCAGTCATGTCTCAACGTAAATGTCGATAGCGTTACCGAAGAAATTAATCAGAATGAAGAAGATAATGAGTTTGATCCCGTTGACCACTTGACACAAAATATAACAGAAGAAAAATAAAATGTTGAAGAAGACAACGAGAATGTGGAGTGGGTACAAAGGACGAGAACTTGGAGAAGATGACAGAGGACGAAGACGTGGAAGAGGGGATAGATTACGAGAATGAAGATGAGCTGTATAAGTCACTAAAACAAGAAAAATTATGGATTAGGCCTACTGGGGAAACCATGTCAAAAAATGCGCTTTGCATCCTACCTCTGAGGTATTGTGGAAACGGATGTACCGCTACCACGGCACATATAATAACCATGTGCCGTGCCGCTACTTTGTGTTTCCTGGCGTATAGTGTGAAAACCGTTGATTTTACGTAAAATATGTATTTTTAGAGAATTTTTTAGGCTTTATTTTCCTTCATAACAAGAAAAGTCATAGGCATACAGGAAGCAAAATATTTGCAAGAAAACAATTTCTGTGACATTTGACCTTGAATAATTTGAAACGTAAACAAGATATCGGTGGGGACTTTTGAGACATTATTATTATTATAAAAATAAAAGTGTATGCAAAGTTTCCGCTAACTTGGATTTTTTTAGTACATGAATCCTTATGCGATTGCACTATTGCAATATTTTCCTTAGCATCGCATGCATTTAGGACTTAGGACCAAGACTTAACAGTCTTTGAATTTGGATGATACTTATTTTCGGGAATCTTCGCTTTATTTTGGGTGCTATACCATAATCTTAACTATGTTTGAGGCCTAATTAATTTTCATTTGTGCGGTTATGCCAGAAAGTATTTAATATTTAAATAAATACCCTAATTGGTACCTTTGATGTTTATTTTGGTACGCTAAGATTAAAGTCAAGTTGAGTTTATAGAAGTTCCTTTAATATTTCTCGATATTTTTATATAGGGTATGTTTCTAAATTTTACTACCGTAATTTAAATGCTTAAAAATCATTGATACATTCATAATGGAAAATTTAGTGGCGCCTTCGTCCAACTGTCAACTATACTACCCACACGTATAATTATAAAACACCATATTATGGTATATGGACCTTTTATTAATCAATTAACTAATCGTGTCGCAGTACACAGTATTTTCTTCAGATTATAGTCGTAAAATGGCCGGTACGGTTGATTAACTATTCAATGATCAAATTGAACTAAACAATTCTCCCCTCTGAAACCCTTAGATCCAACCGGCTACTTTATGACCATACTCATCATCTGAAGAAGGTGCTATGTACTGAAAAAATGTTATGCATTTCTAATATAACAAATAAAACTGAAAATCAAAAATCGCATACCATATTATCTAGTCCTATATTCTTTTAACGCATTATGCATGCATGCCTATCTTTGACCACTTGCCATATTTCACACCCTTTCGACTCATTCTGAAATAAAATGTAAGAGGGTTGCCTAAATTGGACCAGCACAAAATAGACAAGCCTCTGCTCGTATAAATTAAGAAACATACTGAAATTGTCTTATTTTCTTAATATTGTTACGTTTTTCTCGTGGGTTCTGAACGAAATTACAACTTTCACTAGCTTAAACTAATACTCTCTTTATTCTATATCACTGTGTACAGTTAATCACACTAAACTACTCTTATAACTTTACAACTATTAGTTCTTTACAATTCAACGCTCAATGATTAACTAACTATCCTTCGCCTTAGGTCTGCTCCTTATATATACAATCTCAAATCTATCACGAATACTCGAGAAATTTTCCGAGGCCACTCTATATGATTATCGACCAGGCCATCGAGATAATTCCAGCGTTCCTGAATATTCGCGGCCGGCCGGCGATGACTCATACATAGACGCGGTACGCTGCAAGGCCAGTTCTATAGGGTAGCACAAAAACGTTCGGATGGTTGTTAGTCGTGACAATATTTACGAAATAGTGTCAAATGTTAGGTTAATTTAATATAAATAGTGAAAAATTGTATGAAAACTTTAATATTTAGCGAAAATAAGCAGGCATCATGAAAATTGCGTGGATATTATTTTAAGGCTTGTGACACTCTATGCAAAACTTATTCCAAATTTACGGTAAAAAACACAGCTTCACAATTTACTGCCGGTAAACGTTCCCACGTGTGTAATATTTTGCGAGGAAGCTGCATATTAACCAAGCTAGCACATACTTGTTATGTTAGAAGGCCAGATGAATACATTGAGGTCGTAAAATCTATTAGGAAGCGGTACCATATAGGATACCTTCCACCAACTGAATTTATATTGTTTAGCTTGTATTCAATACAGATAATATCAACCAAACTGCACGGATTTATGGTTAACCTAGTTGGGTCTTTAACAGCTTGTGTGAGGTAAAGCAGGTGTAGTTTCTTTACACATTTTCAACCAACCATTTAAGTCGCCGCGCTGATAAGAAAAGACAGCCAACAAGGTGATAGTTGTTTTATTTTGTTTAATTTTTGATAGTTGAAATAGATTTTTTTTTAATTTACCTTAACCTCATATGGATTGAGTTAAATTAAATTACTACGATTATAAAGAGTCGTCCAATTAACAAAAACGAAATATTCTCTTAAATTCTATACTGGGATCCGAGAGCGTACATCTAGATTTCGCATTAAATACTTGGTGCACAGTTTGTTGGTATAAAACTATAAACATCAACGTTTCATAATTTATTTGAATCGAATAGGATATTAAATCTAACTGGCCTTAACTGAGCATCTCATTATAGATCGATATAACTGGTTTTCATAAAAATATTGGCAATGATAAATTGGGATTTTTAGTCGACGGCGACGTTCTCGATTAACCCGTGATAGGTTGCGTTAGGGCGCGTGTTAGCTTTGACCCAACATTAATTGTTTTAAATGAAATTGAAGGTATTTTTAAATATTTTATTCTGTATCTTAAATAAGCAAACCAATCAATAAAGTACCTTAACTAAATTATTATTTATTCATTAGAATCTTCACCAAGAGGTGCATGCGGATATGATTGTTATGGTACGCTATTTGGAAAAAAAAATACATTTTGTGATGCTGCGACGATTATGTTTGCATTATTACCAGTAATGACAGCTATTTTTCTTCAAAGCTTCAAGGATATGGAGGTGATTGTTGCACAGTGTGTCAAGTGGGGAAGTGTCGCTGTTTTGAGAGATCAATTATGTACTTTCTTCTTGTTGTTGGAACATTCGTATTAGCTTTGCAAATAATTTGCCCATTTATTGGTGCTATGTTCAATCAAGTGGAAAATACGGGTAATGACCAGCGATTGCTTTGGGGTGTGAGGCTATACTCAGACTTTAGACCACCCACCACGTCCACATTACCTTTAGTCAAGTTGTAAAATGTGATTACTTCAGGTACCTGGGCCTCGTTATTAATTGGATTAATTGTGTCGTTATTATGGAGGGTTGAAAACATTAAAAAGTTCTTCGACCAGATAAACAAATGAAAGCTTGGCGGCGAGCTTGGCGGTCAATGCTTGATTTATATTAAAAGAACAAGAGCGATTATATCAACCGGTCAGAAAAATAAATGAATAAATAAACTTAAGCTTCTGTACGATACCCCTTAAATCCGGTCATCGAGCTCTGGGGGAGCCCCGAGGGTAGAACTAGCAGAGGACTCGGCTATAAAATTGGCCCGGAGATAGGACCCTCTCTTATGACGAAGGGTGGCTAGAGAGTCGACGGTCTCGGTTTTGTAAGAAGAGCTCGGAAGCCTCTAGTGCAGTATTTAAATCCCGATAAATCGGTCGTGTCAAAACACAAACTAGAAACCAACACAATATCCCCAAAAAGGATAGTATAAAATACAATACTAAATGCTGAGTCAATATGACTGCATTCAAGCAAACCTTCTTTTCACCTGGAAGGGTATTTCTAGAAGAACAAGAGCATCCATTCAGTCAATTTGCCTTTCCACTTCCACGAGATTAGAGAACTGACGTCAGATCAGCAAGAAGTGATAGAGCTAAAAAATGCTAAGCGATCCGAGACGAGGAATAATTCTAAGTTAATAAACGACTTAGTTCTCGTTTATTATGGTTGTAAAATGACGGCGGGAGCCACAAATAATGAGCTGAAATTAAATTGCTGAAGAAATACTAGGAAATGTTCCCAAACGAAATGATAAACTTTTAAAAATCTAAATCGACAGCAGCAATTATGGGAAATAGCACATTCCTACTACCCAGTGCCACCAACAGTACCACCGAATATTGCTAGTATTGCAGCAGGCCACGTGGAAAGATAAATATAAATATCTGAAACCAGCCAGAGCCAGAGGTCCCAAAAAGTTTTATCAGAAGTTGTCAAAATTTATGAAATATTTAAACCGAAAATAAAATATGAATTTGACGGATCTAATGGAGTTTAAAAGAAGGTTTTATTAACATAATTCTTAAAAATATAAAATGATTTGCTGGCCGCTCTACGGTAATGTAATATAAATTAAGCAAAGTTATACTAATAACATAATAACCTATTTTAGTGATTTGATCAAACCTAAGCGATCTGTGGTTCGCTTATCAACTAAAATAAATATAGTCACAAAGTGCCTGACGGCTACATAAGAAAAAGGGATGATCAAAATAGCTACTCAAGGCCACAACACTGTTATAAAACCTAATAAAAAATATATCGTTAACCTATATTTAGAATAAAATTAATTTGCATTAATAACTGCGGCAACCTTAAGCTTCTTGACAGCAAATCGAATCAATTAATTTAGAATTAATTAACTGAAGAGTATTGACCTCTTTTCAATAATTCCTACCGCAAAATACAGCATTTTTTTGCTAAATTGCAGCATATAAAATGAAATTTAACAATATTTTACACTGGCCAAATCGGACTGACACGATGCTGGCGTCCTAATATTTGGTAAACAAATCTGTTTATTTTTTTAAATGTCTTTGATCCAGACTAACCCAAACTGTTTTATTTTCTTTTTTTTTTGTAGTTGCATCATCGAACCTCAAACTTCTCACAAGTAAATGAGATCTCCCTTGGAACATAACTGCAGAAAAATAATCATGTTCTGGTCCATTAGTACTTCATAAGTCTGTGGCATGGTATTCTTTGAGTAGCCTATATTATGCCACGATAGTTTTAAAGTAACAAAAGACTTTTTAAGAGTGATTGGCTAACCTTGTAGACGCTTTGAACACCCTTAGTAAAAGGTTAATAAAACGTAAATAATTCGCAACAGGATTCATTTACCAAAGAATTCTTGAGCTCTATGGATATTATTTGTGTTCTTACTATATGTATATATTAATGTTGGATCTATCATCGCAAATAATCTAAATATTGTGTTCAGTTTATTGTGTTAATCAGTTAAATTTACCATAGCGTTCTGCGAAATACTGCAGCACAAGGGTTCAAGATTCTTTAAATAAAAAATATATTCATGCTTACAATAATGTGACAGTTTGTTTATGCTATTATCTCAAGTTAAGATTTTTTTATGTTTTGTCTAATCTGGTCCAGAAGGCAGGTAAATTTATTATGCAGGAATTTTGAAGATTTAAACTACTCGTGAATGAAAAGTGAATAGGAATAATTTTACAAGCGAAAAATTGAAACAAATTTCAAATTTTTTTAACTAGAATGACGTTATAATTATATTTTAAAACGTCGCGAAAGAAGGTTTGGGCAGAATATGAGTGTGTGTGGGTGACGCAACAACAGTAATCAGTTTGGGACACTGGCATTGATTTTGGTACATGCTCGTATATTAAGCCAAGAAAAGAAATATAAATAACTGAAATATTTTTAGTAAATAAGAGCGGATTTATATGAAGTGAGGTCTGAGGCGAATTAATTTTTTCGTCAAAACAGTGTTAGCGAACTTTTCATATAACTTTATTGTAATCACGATTCTGTTCATGAAAATATTTCTCGTTTTATTTCCATTTAAAAGAAATGAAAAAAAATTTTTTTTTTGGGAATAAATTATCTGGTACATTTTCAAAAAATAACACTCTATTTCATAAAAATTTTCCTAACGTTTATGTCGAAATTTGTTGAAATTGAAATTGTTTCACTTTTATACCTCCTGATGAGGGTTTTAATTATTATTGTGGTTTTATTTGAATTTTTTTTAAGTCCACTATAGGCCAATATAGCCAATTCAAATCGACACAGTAGTGCTCCCCTAATATTTTCTATTATTCTTTGGAATATTCATAAATGCGTTTGAAAAATGTTTCCTAAACAAATAATTAATTAAGATAACATCAAAGATTTAATAATGTATTTTAGTCGCATAACCCCCAAAATATATAATTTTAGCTTAAAAAAATTTTCAAATTGGAAAAGATGCTCAGTTCTTGCCTCGACGAGAAGAAAATAGAAAATTTTCATATATAAACCTTAATTTTAAATATATTGTTAAGCATTTTATTGATTATAATCCTATACTTTATTTAAGATGCTTTGGTCGTAATTTTTAAGGATCTAGGTATTCATTTAAATATCATGGAGATTTAATAATCTAGTACAGTTGCATAACCCCCTAAATATATAGCTTTAGCTTAAAAAAGCTTTCAAAGTCAAAAAATTGTTCAAATCTTGTCTGGACGAAATGAAAATAAAAAACTTTAATATATAAACTTTAATTAAAGATGTATTGTTAAGTATTTTATTGATTATGATCTTATACGTTATTTAAGAAGCTTGGGACGTAATTTTTAAGAATCTATTTACCATATAATAATTAATTGAAATATTATGGAAGATTTAATAATCTAGTACAGTTGCATAACCACCAAAATATAAGATTTTGCTTAAAAAACTTTTCAAAATGGAAAAAATGCTCATATTCTGTCTAGACGAAAAGAAAATAGAAAACTTTAATATATGAACCTTAATATTCGGTTGAGATGTTTTGTTGAGCATTTTATTGATTATGATCCTATACGTCATTTAAGAAGCGTTGGTCGCAATTTTTACCAAACAATAATAAAAGTTAATATAAACTTAAGTTTTAATTTTTTTTCTTAAGTTAATGAAAATGAAAATTTCATTTACCATGATTATCAGTCACCTAATTATTAATGTAATAATAGCAGCAAATTTTACTCTACCTAGTGTTCTATTTTTGAGTGTTTTTTTGATCATGATCCTATAATTTTTGTAAGCAGCTTTGCCCATAATATTTAATGGTTTATTTAACTTTTTTATTTTATATAATAATATTTACATAAAATATATATATTTTTAAGTAATTTAATGGACAGTTTCGACTGTAGACAACCTAACGTAGTTGGAAAACAGACTCATTTTGCCAATTTACCATCGGCCAATTGATATAGCCCGTTTCTCGTCAATTCTAGCGATGTTGATTGATAGGTTATTTTTACTAACTGCTAAGGGTCAATTTTAAACAATTTATTTTTAGGCCTCTTATCAATAAAGATCTAAAATCTTTAAGTACAATTGATGCTAAAATGTTAGAAATACTGGCTGTATGCCTATCGTGGTGAGAGAAAAACGCCATTTCGATATTCTCGAGGATATTCTTTAAATTTTCGCCAGGAAGATACTAGATTCTAAATTGAGTTTTGACATGGCTCCGCTATTTCAAATGTTGGTTGAGAAGGAACAGTTCCGTCGTTTCGCTGGGAAAATTATAGCAAATTAAATTACACCCTGGGCACAGATTACTCCTACAATATGTGCCCTGGCACAGATTTCTCAATCTCATTATGGGAAGCGGGTCTGCTCCTTCACGACTCTTTTTAGCATGCTTTCCAACAATTAACTATTGAAAAAAACAACTACATATTCGTCAATTCATGCAACTTATTAAGCTCTTGTTCACTTTGACCCAATCAATTCATTCTGGTCCAGACGAGGGTCCAGATGTTCTCTGCAACATTCATATCCGGGGATTTTGCAGGTAGCGGACGTGCGGCATCCCGTGGTAGACCTCCCAAGTACCAAGATGTGTTAAGATGTGCCGGAAATAAATGTATACATTTCGTTGCTTAAGATTATTAAAATTAATTTGTTATTACACGTTATAGAACATCAGGGCAGTTTTAAACACGCGTCGAGTGCAATAATTCTGTTTCGGTATTTTGGATAAAACTCCGTTTTAGTGCATGTTGCCGAAGGTTCCAAACCCATAGATGGAACCATAAATTGGCATATCAATGTAAGTTTTAAGAGATTCATCCTAAAAAGCAATTTTCTTAAATTCGATCATAGGTATTGCTAGATTGGCACATTTCATTATTTCTGTCAAACCAGAACAAATAATATGATTTTTATTTAATTGAACGAAATACTGCCAATATCGTCCCGAGATATCGACTCAGGACATCGCCAGAGTGATATCAGCTAAATGAATTATTAAATGGAACCCCACTTAAAATGTCATTTTTTTAACTCTGCACAACATAAAAAAAATTAATAAAACAAAAGGTTTCCTCGCCACTCAATCAACACAAAGCAATCCTCCGAAATATGAAAAACGAATTAATTAAATGGTTACTGAACCACAGGCCTTGAATTTGTATGCTGAATAATTTTTCTCAAAGTATTAAAATTTTGATACATTTGGTCCTTGGATACATCTACTTCATCCAATATACGGTAGAACCTATGAAACAATGGTAGGCTAGCCAATTTTATCCAATGCTATACATTCGCAAATTTTTAGATGAGTTTTCAGTTAGAAAGTTTAGTTAAAATTGGAATGTTGTTTTCCTGTTTAGGTACGCAAATAAATAAATTATAGTTTGATAACAATAATACTATGGCTGATAAATATTCATTTAATAGCATTTTTGCTTGTATTTATAGATAATTATTTTTAGACCAGCTTCCGGATAAACCGTTTAATTAATATTGGAATGTCGTTTTGCTACTTGGGTATCGCCCAAAAATAAACTATAGTTTGATACCGATAATACTATGGCTGATAAATATTCATTTGATAGCATTACTTGTGCTTGTGTTTATAGATAATCATTTTTAGATCAGTTTCCAGATAAACCGTTTAGTTAATAATGTAATGTTGTTTTGCTGCTTGGGTATCATCCAAAAATAAACTATAGTTTGATAACGATAATACTATGGCTGATAAATATTCATTTGATAGCATTTGTGCTTGTATTTATAGATAATTATTTTTAGATCAGTTTCCAGAAAAACCATTTAGTTAATATTGGAATGTTGTTTTGATGCTTGGGTATCGTCCAAAAATAAACTATAGTTTGATAACGATAATACATACTATGGCTGATAAATATTCATTTGATAGCATTTGTACTACTTCTAATTTATATAAAGTTAGTTTAGTACCATACGCAATAGCTCGCCAACTCGTAATTCGAGTACGACGCACGTATTAAGTGGGATCATACCATATAGACATACAGAAGCTCATTAGTATTTCGTGGCCGTTATTTTTAAGCTGGATTTATAGATTGACATAACATAAGCATAGCATAAGCATAAGAAGTTAAACATTCATATTTAAGTTAGTCAATTTATAGATCGACATAACATAAAACACAACATAAGCTTGACATAAGAAGTTGACCAATATTCAACTTCTTATGTTATGTGCTTATGTTCGACCAATGAAAACACAGAATTTTAATAATATTTACCTTTTGAGAGAATGACATATGCCCCTATATATATTTTTCTATGGACATATGCGATGTTCAATAAAGTTTGGCGTTTTGGCTTTATGAATGCTTGTTCTTTTTGAGAACGGTAAGTATTTATAAATTAATGTACATAAGACTCTATAATATACTCCTTTAAAATATTTTAAACAAAATTATGAAATTTGAAAGGTTAGTATTTTCGATTTACGGCTCAGGCGCAACATAGCACAAGCCCATTTTATAAATCGACCATTTCTTGTAATGTGCTTATGCTATACTATGTCTATGCTATAGTTATGTTATGTCAATCTATAAATCCAGCTTTAATCGTTAGGAATGTACTATTCCAAACGACTCTTTATTACTCTTAAAATAATTGTTAAAATACGTGTCAAAACACGGCAGCTAATTATTTGGCGCCAACTGGCGTTAAGAAAGAACTTATTGCATATTTAATTGCAACGATTATGGCAACGTGCATCGTGTTAAAATGCTCATATTGTAAACCTAATTGGTCAATTTTAATTTCAATTCATGTTCTGCCTAATTATAGCGTCTAATAATTAAGAAATACATTAAATAATTTCCGCCAAATTGACTTTTTCTGTTAAACAAAATGCAATAGGTACCGTTTTAGTAATAGCTTTACGTGCCAAAATACATGTAAACATTTGACACTGTTCGAGAATCATTTATTTAGTACATAGTTTACAAATTCTTGTGAACTGAAATACAATGTAAAATAAATCCGTTGCTGATGGAATCAATACTTTTATAGGTATATCATTTGCCTCTCCTCCAATCATTGACCCTTTCTGCTGTTGTAAATTGTAAAATATCATTCATAGGGCCAACATATTCATATCTTGGTAACTTTACCAACGGCATAATTACCATGGAGGTCATTGTTGAAGCAATTGTTTCTATGACAATTATCTGACCTTATAGAAAATAAATCTTACAATATTTGGATTTTTCATATACACTTGACACTATGGGACAGGTAAAAGTTCTTTATTCATGTACACTTCTGTCAATCAGTGCCGTAGTGTGAAATGTCCATGCGGCAGGTCCGAACAGAATTTCTTAAAACAGAATAAAAATGTGAATGATTTTTGCAAATGTTGTCGCTGAAACCAAATGATTATCATATGTAATTAATACCACTAGTGCATTTAAAATTACCAATAATTCGGCAAATAACCATATCTTAATATGATAGCAATTTTCGGTAATAAAATTATTAAGTATCAAATCCTCATTAAAAGGCATGACTCGATCTATCGATGGTTTTTATGTTATGTTACTGACGACATAATAAATAATTCTTCCATAGGACACAAAAACACTATAAATACTCTTCTCTATTGTTTGTATATCTATAAAAAATTAAATTCATAACCGATTTTTTTCTTACTGCCATACCTTAATTAGACCACAGTAAATATGTTACTTTTGTTTTAAATGATGAACACAGCTGATTCGTTCCAGCTTAATTCTCAAAACCTTTGAGTTTCAGATATTTTGACGATGGTGCATATTTTTTAAATTGTGTGTCGGTATTTTGGATAAACCTTCTGTTGTAATGCATTTTTCCCAACTTAGTTGTACATTCTGATTAGCACCGTATCCGTGTAATTCAATATTAATTATATTATGTAAAATTCGAAATTTCTCACGATTGCTAAATTTTCTCAAATTATATATAGATATATCGTCGCTGATCTGGCAAAGTGGCGTAAACGCCAAAATTTCAAATTTGTGTTAGGATCACCAAAAGATTCCCATTGGGCTAATCTATGATCTGGCATACAGGCGTATCTCCATTTCTTATAGTTTCCTTATACTGTCCCACATTCAGTGAGCGTAAGCGTCATCAAAGTAAAAATGAAATCTAACAAAGAGGCGTAAATCCATAATATGGATAAACGCCCGTCTGCTGGATCTTTTGTTAGCTGCAATGTGAGATACGCCCAAGTGTAAAAAACAGATTTTTGCAACAACGAAAGGAAATCGATCAAAAAAAGCTTTTATTCTAGGTAGCCAGCTTGACTAAAAAAAAAATAATTTGAAAAATATTTTAACATAATTTTTTGGTTCAACGAAAAAAAATTGAAACAATTATTACTCCAGTTCGCACAGTTTATAGAGGATTGTATTGAAAGTGAACGTGACCCAGTTGAAGGTACCTGATAGCGACCACGAACCCACCTACATAGTTACTTGTGTATTTAGAAACTGTAGAGATGAAATATGGGCAGCATGTGAAAGGTGTTCTCAGTTGCTTTGTTGGGAAAATTTTATCAACAACCAAAGTTGTAGGGAGCGTGGAAAATGAGTCTTTCGAAGATGAGACGGAAAACATACCGCTTAATGCACACACCAAAACTACGGAAGCTAATCTAGATATTCGCAAAAGATATGCTGTGGATGGAGAGCAAAGAGAGGTACCCCTTCAGAAAGTAAAGAAAGGCAGTAAAAGGAAGATTGCACATGATAAGAGAACAGCGGGAGAATATTACATAAACAGCATCTCTGGAAAGGCTGTATTGGCTAAAGTGATGAAGCCTCGTTGCGGTACAAAATGCATGATAAATGATAAGCAAAGGTAAAAAATATCCTAGGATTTTTATTGTATTAGCTTGTAGCCCCAAAGGATGTTTATTGTTGTTGTTGACACGTACAGACCAAATATATCAAGAGAAAAAGAACAGACAAGGAAGTTTCACGTGGGATCAAAACATTTACATACCACCTTCCAAAAGGAGAGGGACTGTCCACGGTTTGTAAAACAATGTTTTTACATTCGTTGGGAATTTCTAAAAAACAATATGCAGGGCTTTGACTAAGAGAACAGAAGAAGGGATAGTACAGCTTGAGAGACGGGAAGGACGTCATGAAATGCTAAAAGAAAATGATGCAAAAAGAAGGGCTTCATTACTAGAACAGATTAAGAAATTTTCTCAAATGGAGTCCCATTTTTGTAGACAGTCTGCTTCACGAGAGTACTTACCCGCTGATTTGACTGTTAAGAAAATGTACTATCTTTACCGAAACGATAATATTAACCAAACACATTGTAGTTACCATACGTACAGACGCGTTTTTAAGTCTATGAATCTTTCCTTCGATCATCTTAAGAAGGATTAATGAACATTGTGCTTAACGTATAGGCAAGCTGATGGAAAGAGAAAATTAGAACTCGAGGACGCTTATAATACTCATACTGCCGAAAATATCCCTGTTCGAGGGAAAACGGAAGAAGCCAAGGAAACATCTAAGTTAAATCCTACCGTTGTGGTTGCTGCTGTATTTGATCTACAACAGATTATACAGTTCCCAATAAGTAAACCAAGTGCCCTATTTTACCGTCGCCTCCTCTCTACATTCAACTTCTACTATTTACAATATCGGAAATAAAGTATGCTACTGTTACTTTTGGGACGAAATTATTAGTAAGCCAGGGGCTAGCGAAATATCAACATGCGTAGCAAGATCTAAACGAATTAGATAATCGGGGGATCAGGAAGTTAAATTATTTGCAGATGGTTGTAGGACCAAAACCGCAACAAGATTGTTGTTAGTATGATGCTTTACGTGATTACTAATGCAAAGAATATGGAAAGAATCTTTCCGAGTTACTTTGAAACAAATCATGGTCAGAGCGAGGGCGATTCTGCCCACAGCTCAATTTCCAATGAGATATATTTAGCTGGCGATATTTTTATTCCTGCACAATTACCTCCTAATCTTAAACTAGCCAGAAAAGCAATGCCTTATAATGTAATCACAATGAGCACGACTATAAGACAGTTGCTAAAAAAAATTCGCATTCGTTCAATAAGAAAATTTGAGTCAGGGAAAGATGTTGACTGGAAAGCAGTTAAAGAAGTGATGGTCACAAAACATCAAAATATGAAAGTTTTTGTGAAAAACAGTCACCTTAACGAAAATTACAGTACACTCTCTTTAAGAAGAAATGTTCTGGGAGTCATAAACCAGCCTTTAGCGAAGCTTAATAACGCAACGGTCCCATCAAATTGGATGCAAAAAATACAATGACCTCGTTCAACTTTGTGGAGGACGTATAAGTGATACAAAATTAATTTTTTCAAAAATTTTTCAGGGATCTTCCTCAAAATAACAATTAGAGCTAATATTGTTTAAGTTCAAAAAATTTATTCTTTCAGAATAGGATGTTAAGCTATTTCTTGTTTTGCCTAGTGTTTGAGTTTTTTAGTTATTTTTCAGATTTTTATTTTTAATATTATAACTAATTAATTTTAAGTTGTTTCTATTACTCCATTCTTTTGGAATAAGTGTGTGTTTTCAATATAAACATTTTAAGTTCATTAGAAAATGCAGTTGCTTTTATTTGCTTGAAACAGAAAAGGTTGATCGCTACCCATTGTAATTTTTTCATATTTTCATCTGGGCGTATCTGACATGCCGCCCCAATAGGAATCTAACAAAAAGGCGTATGTCCATTTAGTTCCTCTTTTACAACATTAGGATGAAACTGACCAAACTCTACTAATATAGTTTCGGTCTATACCCGTCAGTGTACTTTAATATTATATGACCGAAAATGCTAGCCAATTATTGTTAGAAATAACGAATCATATTAGAAGTTAATTTTATTTAAATCGTTCTCCTGTAAAACTGAGTAAATGTCGCTTACGCCACTATGCCAGATCAGCGACGATATAGGAGGTACCTCAGCTTAGCAAGCTATAAAGCTCTGCTTAAATACAGAACATTATTTACATTTCTTTTCCTATTTATACACCAAAGCATTCACTACCAGTATTTTATAAGATTCGAGATCAAATATAGAGATGATAATGTCATAACTGCCTTCTGTTGATTTAGGAGTACTTAGTACCCAGTTTGTGTTAAGTGTCGTCTTAACGGACACATTTTAGATGTCTATTTTTAAATTTATATGACACGCAGAGATTAGAAAATGTATATTTACGACGATAAGTACTAAATTAATTTTCAGATAGTAAACTGTTAGAAGTAAGATATATTAGAAATAATCCATAAGAAATTTAAAAAACATCTTTGTAGCCATGTTATTCAAATTTTAGAAAAATGAATGTTGCACCTGTCACATAACTGAGGTAATATTATACCTTATTGACTAAATAGAATTTTGCTAAATGGTAATCGTAATTTAGTGTAGTTATTGCTACGACATAATGGACCCCATCTTATTTACAAGATATTCATGAATAATTTCTTCTTGTTACGAAATCACTAAACAAACATTTTCCATATAAGTCGGTTCAAACTCAAATTAGAAGACCTAAGAAGGCCACTAGATTAAAATCGTTGCGATTTGATTTGATTCATAAAGTTAGTATGTGTATATTTAAATAATTGAATTAATAATAATTAATAGCGCAATTTCGTTGTCATTCCGCAAATTCTAATTGTAAGGGTCTGCTGAGTCTAGGCATGAATTATTGATTTATTACATAACAATAAAATATGGGTTTTTCGGAACTTCCCGAGACTAGGGTCTTAACCACCAACTACCCTGCAATAAAACGATTATTGGTATCTTTATAATCCTTGTTATTTTAAGGTCACATAAAATCCCCCAAGAAAGTTGACGACAAGTGCAATCTTTCATCAATTTGTAAAGGATTTCTGGCATTTAATCACTGATGGGAAAGTATTTTTTGTATATATTATTAAGTCAGTGGCTTATAATAATTGCAAAGTTTCAACTCCAAAATAAAACATTTTAGTCACTACCACCTTGCACCAGTATAATTTTATCTCTACCGCTTTTTGGAAGTCCCTCATCGGTCATTCTTCCATTTTACATTTATTCGAGCCCATCTTAGGATATCATGAACTTCACAATGCTTTCTTAATTCCCCGTTTCGTTTTCAGTTGTATTGTTTGTCCTTTTGTCGATCAAACTATTCGTAGTGAGCTGCTTTTAAAAGATGATGCTTCCTGTTCGGCACCCTTATTGCAGATAGCAAGTTTGCATTATATGATCTGCTTAGATATTGTGTGATTTGTATAGAGATTTGCATGCAAATTTTTCTGGGCCTTGTTTGAACTTTAAAGGAAACTTTAAAGTCTCATTTCATCTTCAGAAATTATAAATGCATAATCACAATTCCATAAAATTTTTATTTAATTGTTTGCCATTTTATAACATTCAATATTCTGTTTGACCTCTTTAATCAGTTTGTCAATGATTATAATATCATCATTATTGGATTTAGGTTGTTTTCTTGTCTAATTCCAGTTGCAACAGGGCTGTTCCTTATCACCTTATTTCTTGCTTTCGCAAATATATTATGGTTACTGGTGTTCAGTTATTCATGAGATATTGAAGGGCCAATATTCCATTAATAATTCTGCTATAAAAGGCTTTTGGGAAAAAATATGATGTCAATTTCCCATAAATCCAATCTGTGTTAGTTTTTAAATCCGACACACGTATTTACCTTTTTTAAGAAAAATAAAAAAATAGAGGAAACATTGATTAAATGCCAATCTTATAAGATTAGAGCTGATATTATATTAAGTACCTAATTTTAATCTACTGCGAGGAAGAGTGAGGGATACGTATATATAGATTTTTCTAGATGAAGGAAAATGTGCAACGAATTTGGTGTTTGCTGAACTGGGATTCTAAGAAGAAAAGTAACATTGTAATTACTAACTTTGAACATATGGGAAAAGGTTAATTATTCAGCAATTACTACGGCCCTTTTCAATGACTGTCTAACTCTTTTGTGGCCGAAGTTACCGATGTTACACCATACGGATGTAAAGCAATGAATTCATGCACTTTATCATGTAGCCGTACAAGTGCGTGCTCTTTAGGTGGCCCAACGAAAACTTTGCATCTCGATTTTCAGTATTTAATATGAAAATGTGGTAAAATGATCAGACGCCTTAATTTTTGATTTGAAGAGGAAATATGTTTGATATATGTAAGGACAACCATCGAAATTCGAATAGGAGAGAAAGGTCGTGTGATACTTCGTTTTGAACTCATTCAGTACTTCATGGTCCTAAAATTGTACGTTAATATCTTCATCTATTACGAAATGAGAGTTTGAATAGTAAAGGAGTCAACTGAAAAACATTTTTTACTTAAACATCAACTCTAATCTTACCAGATTGGCATTTATATGCAATATTTCTTCTATTTGTTTTGTTTTTCTTAAAGAAGGTAAATAAGTGTGCCCGATTTAATCAGTTGAAGGTAAATAGTTAAGAACGTTCGATTTGTATCAAATGGATTGCTAATCTTTAGTAAAATCAAAATGGTTTATTCCATGGTAGAACGAAGAGAAATTATCTTTTTTTTTTTTTATAGAAATAACGACAATGCGCAAGTAACTGCGACTATATACAACGAACGACATCCTGAAAAAAATGTGTCCGATGTCTACGTATTACAACTGATTACCAAATTGGACCATATCGGATCAGTGGAAATAAAAAGAGAGAGCGCGAAAATAATTAGCTATTTTAGGTCATATAACCTTAGCACTAGGAAACTTGTGAGGTATCTGGTACGTTACGTACAGCGATCCAGAAAGTCCTAAAACAAGTTTCATCTTTTCAAAATACGAGTTAATTCAAGAACTATGACACTATGATGATTTCATCGCAGACTTTAATTCTCTGAAGTGATGAGTGAAATCATTAACAATAATCCAGACGATTTGTTCGACATTTGTTTTTCGGATGAATGTTCATTTTAATATAACGGGATTGTCAATAAGCATAATTACCAATATGAAAATTCTATCTAGTATTTCACGTAGTAAAAACGCAGCATCTTCAAAAATTAAATATTTGGGCGGGTATTTATGGAAATCACTTAATTGACCTCTTTTTCACCCGGAAAATTTGATGGTCAAATGTATCGGGAATTCTTGGCGAATGCTGTTCATCCAGCTCTCTTAAAAATAACAAAAATGAATAAGACCATAATTTTTCAGCAAGACTGTGCACGCACTCATTTCGCCCAAACGGTGCGTCAAGTTTTTATACGAAAACTTTCCATAAAATTAGAGTGGTAGAAGGTTTCATATTGGATGGCCACCAAAGTCACTCGATTTGACCCCAATACACTTTTTCCGAGTTTTTTTGTGGAGTCATCTAAAAACTTTTAATTTGCGAAATCCTATATTACATGAATGTCACCAAGTTACTCTCGAAGTGCTACCTAACGTAAGATAATGTTTGATCAAAATTTATTTCATTGCATTTGATCAGAAAAGCTTGCAAATACTTCGTATTTAATTTTAAGGGTAAAACTTATCCTCGCCAATTCACTGGTATCTCATTTTTAAAGGCCTTCAGGCTCTCATTCTGAAGTCAGTAGTAGCTCTTGAAATTATATAATTATTAACTAAAACTGTCATAATAGCAGCCTACTTCATGCTTGGAGGTTAAAGTCAGGGTGATAACACTTTTAAAATGAGGTATTACTGGACACCTCTTCTCATAAATTTTTTTAGGGATTGAAGTTGAAGAGTTGAAAATATAATAAAAAATTGTCCCCCTAGAATGGATAATCGATGGGTTCGACGATTTTCTTAGATTTTCTGATGCTATAAAATTACTTGGGACAAAAACTTTTCTCTGTCAAGTAGTATAGAAATAATTTAATATGTAATTTAATAATATTCAGGAATATTAGAAACCGACTAAAAACTCCAAAGAGTTAAAAAAAAAACAACCAAATAACTTTTAACAAAGAAAGTTCAATAACACCCTTTTACCACAGCTGTAAGGTTTATAATGACAAACAGAAATTCGTTCAGGTCCGGAATAATGTTTATTTTTAATTGTAATTTTAATTTTGTTTTATCCTCTACAGCTTTTTTACGGCACAAATTACCGCGCTCTATTAAGGTTGGAAACACGTTCTTAATAATTTCTTTAGCATCTCTTGACAAATGCACTTTTTGATTTGTTTCACTTTCAGAAATCTCACTAGAGCTTCAAGGACCGAACATTTCCAAAATAATTACTATTAAAGCAAATATTACAGCAAATGAAATACGAAATAATCACATGTATAATACTATGACTAAAGACACCATTTAAACTGGCTGTTTAGGTTAATTGCGAATGTAATATCTAAAATTCTACCTGAAGACAGGAGCAGATTACAGCAATTAATCAAGAACTGGGGAAAGTTCAAACTTGGGAGACAGCAATTTGGACCAGCTGAATGCAGCAAAGACCCAAGCAGCCACGTTTACCAAGAAGGCCAATACGGCGGGCTCTGACATCATTATGGCAGAATCGACCATTCCTTCATCCTCGTCAATCGGACTGCTGGAAGTCTCGGAAGCAATATGTCCTGGCATGACCACGTTGCTAACATCGCAAAATCAGCCTCCCAGAAGCTTCCTGCGCTATTTCGCAACAAAAAACTGTATACACCGCAGCAGTTGCTCTTGCTCTACAAAGCGCAAATAAGACCGTGCTTAGAATGTTGCTCATATATCTGGGGTGCCGCACCAAAACACACCCAAAAGCTGCTGGATTCCATTCAGAAGAGAGCTGTGCGTCTTGTCGGCGACCCCAAATTGACTCGGAATCTGGAACACCGCAGACATGTGGCTGAGATGTCCCTGTTTTACAAGCCGATGTTCCCAGGATTTGGCCCGCCTCATCCCACTCCTCGCAACGCCTGTCAGACAGTCACGATAGACGGCAAGAGCGCACCAGTTCGTCATATAACTAACACCTAGAACATCGCTTTACAAGAACTCCTTTGTCTGGCGCACTGCATCACTGTGAAACTCACTCCCAGGACATCTGTTTCCCCCTAATTACAACCTAGAACGGGTGATTTTCCACAATGTCTTAAACTGGCAACACTAGTGCCTATTTTTAAGGGTGGTGATGTTAACCAGCCTTCCGATTTTCCGTCCCATAGCTCTTTTGAACACCTTATCAAAGATAGTGGAAAAAATTGTAAAACTACGCATGGTATCGTTTTTGACTAAAAATAATATATTAAGCAGGGAGCAATTCGGATTTCAGGCAGGTCTTAACACTAATGATGCTATTTATTCATTTCTGGAGGAGCTATATATCAACCTTAATAGGAAGGATTATGCATCGGTTATATTCTGCGACCTCAAGAAAGCTTTTGACTGCGTGGACCACCATGTTTTACTGTATAAGCTTGAGAAATATGGGTTCAGGGGTAGAGCATTGGACCGGTTCAGGGCTTACTTGTCTGGTAGAATGCAAAAGGTAATGTTTAGCGGTAAAGTGTCCAACGAAAGGAATGTAGCTCATGGAGTACCCCAAGGGTCTGTATTGGGCCCAATATTATTCTTATTATATATAAATGACATCACGAGATTAAAGATAGAGGGAAAATTCACACTGTTTTCGGATGACGCCACCGTCTTATGGAGCCATAAAAACGCTGTGATCCTAGAAAGTACAGTAAACAGAGATGTCGATTTAGTAAAAAGATGGTGTGACGCTAACTTCTTAACTTTAAATATAAATAAAACATGTGTAATGAATTTTAAAGGTGATATTAATGTAACTCCAAAGGATGGTTTGCTTACTAATCTTGCAGAAAATAAATTTTTGGGCATTTATTTGGACAACAAGCTGAGATTTGTAACTCATATAGAGCAGTTAAAAACAAAATTGGCATCTGGTTGCTATGGTATCAGAGTCTTGAGTCGGCAATTAAATAGAGAGACTGTTAGGGTTGCATATTTTGGTCTCATTGAATCGCACTTGAGGTATGGTTTGTGTTTTTGGGGAAGTTGCGCCGGGGAACTCTTCAACGCGGTCTTTGTGTTGCAAAAGCGGGCTGTCAGATACATGTGTGGGGTTGGCACTCGGGACACTTGCAGACCCTTGTTTATAGAACTGCGAGTGTTAACCTTGACGGGTTTACTCGTGCTCGAGACAGCAACGACGGTGCACAAAAAATTTCAAGATGACATACACTCCCCTAACCCAAACAACACAAGATCAACGCACAGAGTGCCAGTTCCAATACCAACAAGTGCACTAACAAGAAAGTCTATTATTTATAACGCTAAGGCCATTTTTAACCATTTGCCACTACAGCTTCGTACAATCAAGTCAGCTGAGGGATTTAAAAAGCAATTGAAGACCCTATTACCCTTACTATTGTTTGGATGAGTTTTTCAATACAAATTTTAATTTAGTAATGCGCTAATGACGTTTGTTTTGTCTTACTTTCTGCGCAATTGTTTCTCACTTGAGTGTTGCCTGTGTGTCTATTTTACTACCTATGACTTCAATAATTTTATCCAAATGTAACTGTATAGTGTTGTGCTTGATTTTTGCGGTGTTACTTTTAATTACCTTATTCTTTTCCTTTGTTTTTTTTTCTTTTTATATTGCATACGTGAGCATGTAACACCTGGTAGTAGTTAGATTTGTCAATGTGACGTGTTATCTAATTTACCTATCTATTTTATTGCTTTGTACACAAGTAATCTTGGTTAATAAAGCATTTTTTGATTTGATTTGATTTGATATTCAAGAACCGTGTCAATTAACATCTTCGCATACACACCGCTCGTCGAGAGCCATAGGATCTCCCTTTAGTGTGTATGCCACTACCATAAAAAAAATGCGGGCCTGTGCGGACAAGTGTCATCATCCCGTCCCGTAAACCTATACCTGCTCAACATTTTTTTGTCGGCTTCACTTTAAGAACATTTTTAATTGCAAATAAGGATATTTCCTACTTATTTCTTGCAAAAAACATTGACCATCAGAATCAATTTCTAGCCTGATAATGCACCAATTGTTCCTTGTTATGCCAGAAGAGCATTTTTTGAATATTAATTGCTAATTGCTACTCAGATAAAGAAAGATATAATGAATTTGAAAATTTAGGGCACCATCTAATATTTAAATGTAACCTCAAAGCGCAATTTATTTAACTAATTTAGATAAAAGTAATTTGCTTAAGTAGCTTAGATTAAGTTGATCGTCACTTTGTGGAAAGACCAGTAATGGCTCTATTTTTTACGCAAAACTTATATGCAATGCATATTGTAGTAATTCAAATTATGCTATCATTTAATTATATTATTAAAAAATACATTTATTTCTTGTATTTTTCAAAGCATATGAATATGTATAATTTATTTGTTTTAAATCCATATTATCATGAGCCTAAATCTTGCATTTTTAGCGGGTATGATATATTTTGCCTAGAACTAAAATGAAGTTTGTGTCCACTTGGGTGTGGACACAAACTTATGGGCAGGTAAAAGGGTTATAAAGCCCGGGCGCTTGTAAGCCTAATGGTATTTGTTCGGTCTCTATATAATGTATCAATTTATAAATAAGCATGTGTCACTAGCATCAAAAATAAGGGATTAAGTTTGCATGCCGTTGAAATAATTATAGTTTGTTTCAAAGTTACAGATAGTAACAAAAAATCTATGGTTGATATTAAGTACATACAATTGATTTTATTATTTCTAAGGGAAATCGATATGATAGTGGGGTCTTTTTAGACAAGTTATTTAAATTAATAAAATGCTAAATATTATTTTAACAAGTGTTTATTATGGATAAATGAATAGTAAAAAACGGAATTTCTTTTATGTCCATATTTTGGACCTAAAAAGAGCCTTTTTGCAACAATTATTCACCTTAAAATTTAGGGTCGAAGAGAAGTGAAGAGTCGTCTTATGGGCAGTTCGATTCGCCTTCTGAGTAGTCGATTGTACTGTGATGGAATACTCACCACGTTCGCAAATCCTATCCTCTTCCTTAATTACATGCGCTAGACATTTACTCCACATTTGGGAACCGACTTGCTTTAACGCTTCTTGAAAAAGACTTTCATTTTAAAAGTATTGTTGTGCCGTGCCACAAAATCTTTAACTTGAGCCCAAACTGATTCTTCTCGATTTATGACTATGAAGTAGGAGGAAAGGCGAAGTAATCTAATATTTCATTTTAGAGCCATCTCATCAATCACATATTTTGTGCAAGGAGGCGTTTTTAAATTAACCATTTCAAGTAACTCTTTTTTGGCATTCCAAAGCCATCGGATAATGCCGTTTTCTCCCCAAGAAGAAACTGGTAGTTTTTCAAGCTTCTTGGAGTGATAACTAACGATAGGTGATTGAGAAGGAACATAGTCCATCATTTACTCAAAATTTTCCTCATAAATATATGCGGTAATATCCTCATGATAATCACCAGGTTTTTTTTTTAACCGAAACGTTAGTAAATTGGCTTCCACAAAGCCATTAACCGGCTTCCATTATTAGAAGGCGCTTTAGTTCCAGTACTACATATTGACTTTTTACTTTGCAGGATTCCGTAACGAAAATTCATTTTTTTTTAGAATAATCGGCAGTGTTGTTTTGCTCGTAGGCGGAATACTTTCCTCTTTTCGCACCACAGATTTTATTTTATCTGGGCATTTCTTTCTCAAAATAAAATTATTGGTATACCGGAATTCATTCTTGGATGATAGGTAATGCAGTCGCGATTGGAAAAATCGATTTTCTTTTTGGATCCAATAATTAAAATATTTTTCGTATATGGCAAATACTCTGGAAAGCACTGCAAAATGTAAAATGGAAAAATAATTAGTAGTATATCGGATAAGCAGGTCTGGTGCAAGTTGACTCAATAGCATTTAGAAAATAGACTTTGTGCTAATTTATGCCCTGGCATTTGAATAGAAGCGATTCATCTAAAATGCAGGTGGCCTCAATGGTAAATAGTTGGCACAAAAAGATGAATTATCTCGTATGCATAGGACCAGCAACTGTAGGTTACTCAAATATAATCGGTTCTTTTCATAATCTCTGTTTTAAAACCAATGTATTTTCATGTAAATGTTTTCTTCGGATCTTTATTTACATTACATTATATTTACAAATAATAGCCAGAAGAGAGCGCGCTTTATCAATAAAATTTAAATGCGCATTTGGTAGTACAAAGAAAAATATATTTAATTACACATTAGCAAATTAATATGGTTTTCTGACTTAAACTTAAAATCGATAATTTGTCTTTTGTTTCAGGTACGTCGCGGAGCTATGAGGATGAAGGTACTGAAATGATTAGTGACTTTGGTGACCTAGACTTACTATAAATGCATATTTGATATATTGCGTTATTGTAGAATGATAAGACTATTAGGGGAAAGTATTCTATATTGTATCGCTTCCTAAATTGTGTCTGTTAAACGAAAGTCTGTGGAAACGGACATAATCTCCTTGAACCAATAATTTAGTTTGAGCGATATAGCCATCACGTAACAAGAATGACCTACGATCTAATATTACCAGTCCACGAATTAAGTAAAATATTCATATACCGATATCGAATTTATTTGTGTTCGCTGGAATCGCCTTGCATTATTAACTCTGAATTGGGTAAGAAATTACCCATCCACCCATCCATATATATTTTTTTCTTCAAACGTCCGTAAATCCGTCATTACTCGACTGTGTAGGCGGCCGTGAAGTTTCGTTTTTCCTCCGCCGGAGCTTTACTTTTCACTTTTCCGCCGGCGGAGGTAAAAGTGTTGTCATAGCAACATAGATACAATACAAACAGACAACAAAATAAGCGTCAACAACTCAAGATTTATTAAACTACAATTTGTATTTATCACTCAATTTGTGACTGCATTTCTAAAAATCACTAATTTAGGAACAAATTGGTTATTATTTAATCGAACTTACGCAATAACTGCTTATCAATACGGAATTAAAACGCAATCGGAGACGCCATCTTAAAAAAATAATTATTGTTGACAGTGTCCACTGACAGCTTTATGTTACATTATATTCACGGACACCGGTCTAAGCAAGGCCACCTACGACCGTGGTCTAAGCCGCCTTGCGAACCCATTTATCTTTAATAATAATTAGATATTATTACTATTAAAAAGAGACTTTTTGCATTAATTTGTCGACATTTGAAGAAAAAACAGCATATTTTATTTGGAGGAAAAGTTACTTTTCATGGCTTGCTCTCTATTACCAGCCTCACTCCGTTCGGCTGTTAAACACGAGCGCGCCATGAAAAGTATCACTTTTCCTCCATATAAAATAATATACTATTACCTTCCGAAGACGAATATCATCTATGTTTTTTCACCTGAAAAGCAGTTTTCTAATCGCAAATATTAGTTAGTACAAACTAACTGAGATGGGAACAAGAAAACAATTTGCCATATAAATGAGTTGTCAGATTTAAAAGATATATTCAAGATGTTAATAAAACATTTTTATATGCCCAAAGAGCAAAACCTTCAGTCGGTTTATTAATATTTACCTAGTTTGCCCAAAAGAATCTTGAACTTGAAACACGATATCTACGAGAATCTCATATGGAAGACACTCTTAATTTGTACGTAAGCGTTGTGTTACATTTTTTTACCTTTTATGCGCCAGCATCTGTGAAGGAAAACGGAAATGGTTTTTTGCCTTTTTTGGGCTCCATTAAAAGCAAATTTAAAGGCCACCAAGGATCTCAGATTAGTTTTCGCATTACGTTTACCGTATCTGCTTTTGTAGGAATATCTTGGCCCCTCAACTGGGTTTGAAACTTGTTTTTATACAACTAACATTTATTATCATTCTTAAGTAATGTATTTTCAAGAGAAACGATATAGGACAAGTAGCTACTTTCACTAGTATACAGGAAAATGACTTCTCAAAGTTAATTTTTCTTAAGCATTAGCAGGTCCTTGCAGTCAGGTGAGTCGAAACTTTGTCCTGGAAAACCCCTCCCTTAATTAGGATATTTTCTGCCTCTCCAACTATTCATTGATCTTTTTCATGAAGTAGTATCACAGGATGGATTAGTTGGTCCGTAAAATGAAATATTTTCACTATCTTTAACAAGTGAATAACCTTTCGACACCTTCAAATTCCTCGTGCTCCAGCATCCAAATAATTTTGGATATCATCTCACATCAGTTATTCTACACATATTAAGGGCCACTACTTTCAACTCTGATTAATCACTGCTAAACCAATCAGTATTTTAAATAGATATCACGCTTCTAGTAGTTCATACTGACATTAAGAGATTCAAAACACTAATTAATTTAATCAGTGCTTAAGTAGTGGCCCTAAGTATATTTCATTACCCAAATAGTTAAATAAGTTCTTTCTGATTGTATATACTGAGATTTCAATGCCAAAATCGGTCAGAAAAATGTAGACGACCCATCAAACTTTGGATCATAGAGGCTACGAATCAGAAATGATAGAGGAGAAATGCTGCTGGAATACATCCAACATAAAAATCTATATTGCTTGAAACCTTTTTATAAAATACCCTTCCAAAGAAAATGGACTTGCAGAAGCCCGGACCGACAAATGAAAATCGAAATAGACTACATAATCTCCAACAGACGAGACATATGCCAGACTAAAAGGAAAAAGATGGTTTAAAATGGAATTTTCCAACTACAGAAATCCTGATGCCAAGAGCAGACGAATACCAAACTATTCTAGACTTCAAATTACACAACTTAAATTGCCTGAAGAGAAGAGAATTAGATGAGATATCGGCAATGATAACGAACAGTATCCAGGTAGCAACAAAGAAAGCTGCTGTAAGCACAAAGCAAACAAGACACCCAAACTAAGCCTAAACATACTGAGGCTAATGTAGCAAAGAAAAAGGACTGCCAGAGATTCAAATAAGTAGGGACAGTTATGTAAAACAATAAATAAAGAAAGTCTCAAAGACCTAAGGTCTTATAATAATCAGTTAATACAAAGAGCTATTGAAAAACTACACATGTCTAGAGGAAGAAAAAAACTTTTTAAAATAAAAAATAAGAACGGGGAAACTATTAACGTATTTAGGAAGGCTCCGCACTACAGAACCCCAGTTAAATACCGCCGCCTGATTGGCCCGTCAATGTTATTTACGTTTTTCACTTTACGCATTTGTATTCACGCAATGCCTTCCGCTCGCTGCGGGGCGCAACCAACAAAACCTAACCCAAAGCATGCCAAAAAAAGTAACTAATTCAAAAAGAAAAGAGCTTGCAAGCGCCGAACGTCGAACCAATTACTGCGCATTCTAAACGCGAGAACCTTACCACCTGAGCCAGGCGTTCACATTCCTGTTTTTTCGAAAAGTCTCATACAAATGCATGGAGTGAACAAATGTAACCAACATTGACGGATGGGGTTGGAATTAGCCAATCAGGCGGCGTTATTTAATTGGGGTTCTGTAAGGCGGAGGCTTCCTAAATACGCAAACTATTACAGCCAAAAAAGCTATAATAAATGTGATACAACGCTTCTCTACAAGAAGTTCTATACATCAACTCGGCCCAAACCAGACATCGCCAGGCCAGAAATTCGAAATGTCGGATCTGTAGATATACCAAAAGTAAACAGGAACAAACTAAGAAAGGCTCTTAAACAGTTGAAAAATAGAAAAGCACCGGAGAAGACTGTACTACCGCCGAAATGTTGAAAATGGGAGGAACAACGCTTGAACACGCCCTTTGTGTCATTTTGAACAAATGTATTAGCGAAGAGAAAATATCGAAGTTTAGGCAAAACGCTGAAGTTATTTTAATCTTCAAAATGGGGGACAACACCACTATTGCAAACTATGCGAAACTTCTCATATCTGTACAAGCTCCTCACAAAAATTCTGACCAAACGGTTGACAAATAAGCTCGATTTCTACCATCTAGTCGAGCAAGCCGAATTCAGAAAATAAAATAGCACAAGTGACTACCTACAAGCAGTCCGTACTCTAATAGAGAAATGGAGTCTGGTGTTCTCGATTACGAAAAGGCTTTCTACTCGGTCGAAACCTGGTTTGTTCTAAACGCAATGGGCTAGGCAAGAATAGACCCAAGATAATTCAATCATATATAACACAATTACGAAAACGCTACACTACAAGTGGCCATTGATGAAGACACATCACCAGATAAGGTCAAAATAGAAAAGAGGGGCCGCGAAGGAGATACCACATCCCCTAAGCTGTTCATACTGGCATTGAAAAGCGCCTTTAAAAACCTGCCATGGGAAAATAAAGGTATCAACATAGATGGAACTCAACTAAATCACCTTCGTTTTGCTGATGAATTGTTGCCATTAGAAAATACATCAATGAGCTGAGAGGTATGATGGAAGAACTGCAGAAAATATCAAAACAAATCGGGATTAAGATGAACCTAAGGAAAACCAAAATAATAGCCAGTGAAGAGACAGCAATAACTATAGAAAGCCACGCTCCCGAAAACGTCGAGGAATACATATATCTAACCCAAAAGTAGTAGTTATTGTAGTTCTACAATAACGACCGTGAAAGTACTACTGGTCTAAAAGTGTCGTAAAGTGCACCATGGGTGCATGTTTCGATACTTGGACAACGTTGACGGTAAAAGCCATATAGCAGGTTACGGTTTCCTCACAGGTATATTATAGGCCTTAGCCTTCCGTGGCCTGTGGCACACACATAAAAAAATTATGAGCTACGCTGTCAAACTGGGAAAACAAAACCAAACAACTGAAATATCAAGAACAAGACTAAGCTGGGCAGCATTCGGTAGGCTAAGCTACATTCTAAAATCCCAAAGCATTTGAATAAATCTTATGGGAAAAGTCTATGAGGCTTACATACTACCCGTCATACGGACTGGAGAATATGACACTAACAAAGAGGAGTGTAGAAAGACTCAGAATACCCTAGAGAGCCATGGACCGTGCCATGTTAGGAATCAGCCTAAGAGATCACATTAGAAATTATGAGATTCAAAGAAGAACGAGGGTAAAGGATGTTATGAGAAGAGTAGCCGAACTAAAATGGAGATGGGCAGGTCATGTTGCAAGACAGAATCTATCTAGGTGGACCAACAAAATAATGCGGTGGCGCCCAAGAACCACAAAGAGAAAAACAGAAAGACCCCAAATGCGATGGCGGAATGACATCCAAAGAATAGCGGGGAGAAAAAGGCTTGATACTGCCTTAGATAGATAGACATGTAAGCTACTGGAAGAGGCCTACATTCAGCGGTGAATGAATATAGGCTAAAGAACAAGAAGATATTAAGCCAAGATTAATTTACTATTTAGCTAAATATCGTTATATATTTTTTTACTTACAGCACCATCTTGCGAAAACTATAATCAACTATTTACTGAAATGTTTCGTATATCTTAAAGCCCAACGAACCAAAAATACAAAACATGCGATTTTGTAATTTAAGTACACTATATTTTAGATGTACTTATGGTCTTGTTTGCTTTTATGTATTTCGAATGTGATACGCCTTATCATTATTTAATCTGAATTGTTCTTAAACGTTAAATCCGTTCTAGTTTTAACATGTTTAAGATGTATCAAAATATTTACTGTTAGTTTCTTGATATTTACCACACAGGGAGAAACGTCTCGCAACAAATGTTATGTATTGGATATGTCCCCTATTGTGAAGGCTCGTCCTTACAATTTGTCATAATTATGTAAGTTCTCAAACTTGTGCAATATATTAACAGAGTCGGATTGACCCTCCAGGCTTTTAATATATCACATTTTAACCGAATGCCAGTATGGCTTTCAGAGGACTAAAGGTATGAAAGATGATATTTTTGGTTTTGTGGAGGGTCTGTATATAAGTACAAATGCAGGCAATAGCCGCGATAGTATCCCGTGATTTTTCTAAGGCTTTTGACGGTGTAAATGCTCACCACAATAGACATGAGACGTTACACGGTAATATTTTAGATGTTTTGGAGGGGGTCAAAACAAGTATTACAGCATTTTTCTAATTTTCGATTAAGGTATGTTGTAAGGCTAGTCTTAATTGTTAAAAATAAGCAGTGTCACAAATTTCTCTGTTTATGATTGATGAAATATTTCAATGTCAGCTAAATAGCTGGAAAGTGACAAGGGGAAGCTTACATCCAATCGCGTGGTAGCAACCGTTTCAAAAGCAATCTATGACCTACTCGTAGAATGTCATTCGAATTATAAAACTGTATTCTGCGGCTACTGCAGTCATTACCTTTTTCATTCCACGTGTATATTGCAATAGGAACAATATCTTTAGGGTAAATGCTAGAAAACCCTGTAGACCAGTGTATAACAATGTGAGTAACAATGTGAAAGCACCTTGCGAAAACCTTGCTTAACATGATGATTTAAAATTTTTCTCGTTGCAACAAATTTAGTTATTACATATCTCAGTTTTCCTAAATAATATAACGTAATTCAAAGCGCACTTATCATGTATCAATACAATTAGAAGCGAATTTTCAACTATTGTTTGTTATCGGTTACAAAACGAATGCACTCTATTGAGGTTAAACTGTTAGTCACATACCAGATTAACAAAAAGTATAGAAAACAAAGATATTACTCAGATGATAACACGGTTCAATAGTCACGTGATGTTAGTAATTTATCTAGCTGTTCTAGCCTTCTATTGCACATTGCTTTGCATAACCTGCGTTTAATATGTATAATATTTGTATTACAGCCAGTAAAATTTATATTGGAACTGGTTTTGAATTTATTTACATAAAATAATTTTGTCTCTAATTACGAAATATCTGATTTTGGTTACCTCCTTGTGTGGATTTTCCATGTACCATCGTATCAGCTCGACCCTCAAAAAGAAATGTTTCAAAAGAACCTATTAGGTATATAAGGTATGCCCATAAATGAATAACATTTTTATTAATAATTTTGCAGAAAATTGTATTCTTCGTGCATTGAGAAAACGTCACTTTGCGATGGCCAAATATTAATACAAAGTCGGCAAATTTTAGAACTAAGCATTTTTAATCTAGTAAGATACAAATCATATAATTATAAACAAAGTAACTTCATATAAAACTTTATTAATGAGAAAGATATATACACAATGTAGAAAATGTCATAATTTTTTGGATTTTTCATTTTTAAAAATTTTTTTATTTGAAAACTTGTACTTATGTTTTTTTATTTCAAATATGTATGTCTAAATATTACGAAGTCGAATTTTTAATTCTGGTGTTATAACACGATTAGTTAATTGCTTAACAATCTGTCCATATGCCTGGTTCACTCAGCGGTATTAATATTTATAGCTGTGGGTCGTAGAGTTGATGACAGTTGGGCGAAGGCGCCACTAAATTTTCTAGTATGAATATATCAATGATTTTTAAGTATTGAAATTAAGGTATTCAAATTTAGAAAAAGCCCTAACTAAGAATATTGAGAATCATGAAAATAAATTACCTAAACTCAACTTCACCTGGATTTCATCATACCAAAATACACATTAAATATCCTACTTAAGCTATTTATGTAGATATTAAATATATTCTGAGATATTACGTGCACAATATAACAGTCTTACCCAAATTATAAGATCATTAACCCTTAATCTTAAATTCTAAACCATCAATACTGCCTAACTGAAATCTGAATTTATAAAGTCATGAGTAAGTAACTGACAATCACAGAACGTCCTAAATAATGATGATTGCCCTAAATAAAAATAATTATAAATTAATCTCATGACAACGATAATATCAGTGGATAAATAAACAGGTAAAAAAATATTAAATCAAATAAATTAATCTGTGAAGAAAATATTATGATCAGTGAAGATCTACAGGGGGAAATCGAAGTGAGCTCAATTCGGTAATCAGCTTATGTACAAAAACCTAAAGTGCTAGTTATGTAAGAAGGTCTACTGCCGTTACGCTTACAGCAAATTACAGTAAGTGTGTAGCATTTAAGTGAGTATATACAATACAAAAAGTAAATCAGATAATTACAATAATATTAGCTAGACATTTGCTAATTGAGATAATTATATCAGATATGATAACGAAGAAATAAGTATTAATGAATCAAACAAGGGTAAGAAATGGTAATAGGTACGATACAAGATAATAAACGACTCTTGAAGCCATTTAATGGTACGTTCGATAAAAATAAGATAATTAGTTATATGACCTACGGTAGAGGGGTAGCATTTGGGTAAATGTACGTAATAAAAAAAAAATAAATCAGATAATTGGAGTGATGTTAGCAAGACATTGACTAATCAAGATAATCTCAGATACGGCAGTGAAGAAAGTCTGTATCAATTAATCAAATAAGGATAAAAAACAGTAATAGAAATAATAAAAGCTACTAATCAATTAAAAGTTATTTAATGGTAAGTTCGATAAAAGTAAGATAGGTAATTATAACGTATACTTGTATGTTCTTTTCACCTGGTCAGATGAAACCGGAATTCCCAGCAGTAGTTGGTGGCTATTTCCCAACCTACACGGTGGTTTGGTCCCAATAAAGACTTTTTACTGCTTTCTGTAAAGCTGCACGTCACACCATGCGATAAGCATCACTTCGACAAGTAGGTCTCACACCAGCAGGAATGTAAATTGAAATACTCTCTAGGCCAGGGAAAGACAAGGCGTAGGATGGAGGTAACATACCTTCCAAAGGAGTAACCTCACTTTACATAAAGTAAATTTGAGGGACGATATTGCCGATAATACGACAAAATACTGATGGCATAGTGCTGGTCAATTTATCTCACGAAATATGGCCCTAATGGTCAAAAATTAAAACTATAATATCGGCACTTTAAAACTTGTCTTTTTTCTCCTTACGGCGTGGAAGGGAAAGACCTAGTCAATTGCAAAATCCAAAAGATATCTGAGACATCCGTCAGGAGACGTTCGAAAATGAGGTACGGCCCCGAGCACTTCGGAACTATATTTGTCGATACCGGTTGGGTTATTTCCAATATTACAAAGTGTGAGATAGTTAATGTTTAAAATTTTAAGATATAGGTATGTTAAGTTCTAATGTAAGGTAGAGTTAATATCAACCACATAAGTCTACCATTGAAAGGGAAGAAACTGTATTTCAGGGTTTGATCAATACCTCCTACAGAAAGGCCTGACGGCTTACGCGTGACGTCATCATATCTAGTCAAAAGTTTTTACAGGCGTATATTTAAGTGTGCACCTTCTTTTTAAATTTCACAGTTAAGTAGACATTTTAGATGCAAAAATGCCGGAAAAATGTAATAACAATTTAAAAACAGCTCACAAAGAAAATACTTTTTATTGTAAATATCCAAAAATGTATCTTCGAACTCATTAATTAATGTTTTAAATAAAATATAGGCTGCTGAAGCTATGTCCATGAGAGAACATAATTTATATCAAGTTCATTAAAACAGTATTTGGTAATTTCAAGCAGTTCATGAAGGGTATGACTTAAAGCTTAAGCTTACGTCCTTTGGAAAACAGGAAATGTGAACTTTAAGCCCGTTTTTGTAGTTTCCATTACAGCCTTTTTGAGGCATAATTACACTTTTCAAAAAACTAGCCGAAATCAAGCATACAATTAAACACTAACAAAACCTTATAAAACTGTGCTGTAACAACAAGTGGGTATTGGCTATAAATAAGCCGGTCGAGCGGCGCACATTAAGGTCTTGCACAAAAGCAACACGTCTTTAAGTTTGAAATATATGGTTATACGCATTTAAAAATACGCCTAACTATAGAAATTGTATACCTAAATACACAACGAAATATTAGGTACAAGTTTCACGCACTTAAAACCACATAAATAGTCCCGATTTCAGAAAAATGCAAGAAAATAACACTAACTAATTACTGCAGCCATTATCGTCAAATTCTTAAACTAATCGTTTGATACCCAATACATCGAAGACGGTGAGTTGGGACTCGGAATTCTAGTCGTCCAAATACGGAAGTACGCGCGATAAAATATTCAATACTTCTACTGGGCTCCCATTCAATGGTATTCTTATGGCAAAAGCATTTGACTAGATGTTATGACGTTACTGCAATTAGTACAATTTCAATATTAGCCAGTAGGCCTTTCTATAGGAGGTAACAACACTATAATGTGTGCAGAGTATAGGGCAAAATCTATAGAATATATCGGAAACATTTTTAAACAATATTTTTGTATTGACAGATAGTTTGTTGTCTGTTTTTCAAGTGAAGCTCCCTATGTTTCTGTTCCACCATGTCTAGAATAAACGTTATCCTTACCTTATAATAATATTAAAAATTATTTATAAAAAAAATTAGATACAAAGTGTTCCCAGCAGCTAGAATATCGTTTAGTTTTAAAAATGTGTATTACAAAGTTATATATAAACTATGCATGTCCTTAATCGCTACGGGGTGTTTGCTATATGGTGTCAAATATAATACTTAAAAAAATGCAATTTTTTCCAAATATAATTACAATACAATTTCAGATATACTTTTTATGTATTCACGTGAGGGATAATTGAAGTACTAACTGTTTTTATATAATAGTGATATACGACCATCCAGTTTTCTTCATAGCGTATTTTATTAAACACTTAGATCTGATCTTCATATCTAAGTTTCGAAATTTTTTTAACATCTCAGTTTCGGAACATGTTTGAAACAAAAAATTCCTCCAATGGAAAATGGTTTTAAAGGAAAATTGTTCGAAAACCCGAAGTTTCCCTTTTTTAAAATATTAATTCTAAAAGGCAAACCTTCCTAATTCCGCCATTAAAACACTTTAATATTATGTTCTATCAATAGAACAGTCAGTAGTGTAAAAAGCAAATTAAATTATTGAAGTAGCAATTGTAACCTATTACACCTGGAGCGATTATTATGTAATATTGATGTTTCAATAATTGGCTTAAAAACTTTTTACTAAAGTTACATTTTCTACTGCCTGCACCGGATTTTTAAAAAATTAATCGTTTTCTCTACCAATTAAGCGTGTTTTACACTTGCCAATTTATTCGTGAAATGATTTCAAGGTAAAATTTTATAATGCAAAACGGTAACTTCGACCTTCAAGAAGTTCAAAATAGAGCAAACATAATACATATAACTCGATAACGAGAATCTCGAATTTCCATTCATTGCTGTTTTTGAGAAAAATTAAATGTAACTCAGATTTTACCAGAAGCGTCGCACGTGATGGCTCAGTTTCGTTCTCTACCCAGGAAAACATCTGCTGGATGCACTTAAAAAAGTTTACGAAATGCTTCCTCGCTCCGCTGACTATTTCTCCCTCAAGCCGACTTTACTCGAATGCGTGTTAAAGACCCGAGCGTGACGCATGACGGCTGAGACTTACTCACTGCCCGGAAAAAAGCGGGCTAAACGCGCCAAAAGATGTGTTCACTTCAAAAGGCTTCCAAAACGTTTTTAGGCTAAAATTTCGATGTGCTTAACTGCTTATATAATTATAATCCATGATGTACCAATATAAATTAAATAAACGAATAGTAGTGTATATAAAACAGAAACATATTTTTTGCACGAGCGCGAAATTAGTGCCAGTGTGCTAAATGTCTTTTAAAACGTGTATTTTATGCGATTCTTCTATTTTGATTTTATTTTTACTTTTTTTTCTATTTTGACGGTTTCGCGGCCATTTTATGATTTTTGACGTGGTTACTACTAGATTTCTTTCAAGGCAGCGTCACAATTTTTCCTAAGGTGGACCTTCACATAAACATTTTTTTCTATTTTGGTATCATAAAGAAGTCTTTTCGATACCCAAAGTAGTGTCGAAAAGCAGCTCTTTTCGACACTACTTTTGTTGACTGGTTGCTATGATATTAACAAAATTGTTCCTTTAATACAGACGTCAAAAGTGACAAGATGGCCTTCCAACTTTTGATGGCGACTTAAATAAATTAATGTTTTTCATTAAAACGTGCAAAATAGAAAAAATAGTATAAAATACACGTTTTAAAAGACATTTAGCGCACTCACACCTTAGGAAACTCCCCACAAGCGGGTCGTTTCCTAATTTCTTGCTCGTGCTATAAAATATGGTCTTTTAAAACTAGTACCTTAATATACTATTTTTAATATCCATGCAAACCAACAACAAAAGTAGTGTCGAAAAGAAGTTCTTTTTAGACAGTCTTTTGGGTGTCGAAATGAAATAATTTTGAAGGCAAAATAGAAAAAAATACTTATTTCATTATATAATTAAAAATGCTACCATGACTTTCAATATTACATTAAGTACTTTAATAGTTATTTATGCAACAAGTGTGTAAAGTGTTCATTGGGGGTTTGTCGCATGAGCCGTAGGCGAATATTCCCATTCATAAAAAAGGGTGCTTTACACATGAGTAGGATACGAAATTTCTACTACCGAAAAATATATGAAAATCAAAAATATTATTAAATTACTTTACGCACTAGTGCGTAAAATATGTCAGATTTACTTTACGCACTAGGGCATAAAATAACTTATTTTACGCACTGCACATTAAAAAGGCCAATTTTACGAACCTTAAAAAGTGCGTAAAGTGAGTACTTACGCACGGTAGTAGAAAAAAATATTTTGCATATTTTTTAAATTTATTTTATTAATATTTTAAAAGTCTATACAAGTTCTTCCCATTATTGTCAGTGCACGATATTCTATAAACCACGTATTTTACAAATTCCAGCAAATAAAACATAAACAAAACTTGCACCTTTGGAGTTGTGTGGCACTATTCAATTATTAGAGAGTATATTAAAAACACAGATTTTCTTATACAGATTCCATTAAAACGGTGTGACAGTCTTAAGAGAAACCGCCAACACTTAAAAACTTGATCAACCACAACTAATCGTAACGTTATATTCATCTCTTCAACGCTTTGTCAGTTTTTCGATGGAAAGATATAATTCACGCTCGACAGTCAGCCCAGAAATTCAATCATGAATGTATTGTTGTTTAAATGAGACTGATATTTATGCATAGCCGAGGAGAGAACTTATTAAACTTCGTAGGAATTGGTTAACGGGGTTTCTTGTAATCGTATGTTGGAAAATTGCCCCATGCACTCATAAATGTGATTTTTGACGCTTATGCTAACTTTTGAAGATACACTACCACTTTCCCTGAGTGTTTTCAAACGGGCTATAAATTCACAAAGGTGGTGAATAAATTCCTAAAATTACATACGATGACAAGGTGACCCAAGGGTCATCACTTTACACCTTGCTAAGTTATCTTTTTCTACTCATTATGTATTGAAATGAATATTATAACAAAACCGCAGACTAACCAAGTAGTTTTGGTCTTACGTATATGACAAATTGGAACTGTTACGTAATATTTATTACACAACAGTTTCTTGTCTTTTAAAACCAATTATTGAAATGTCCTATTTTTAAAAAGGTGGGAACTTTGAGCATATTCTTTCCGGAAAACCGCAAATTGCGGTCGAAACCTCCAATAATATTTTGTCACAAATATCAAAACGCCGATATGAAAATGGTAAATACAATAATTGATTAAGGTCATGTCTCGGGTCATGTAGACATTTCGGGGTGAGAGGGCGGGGGTTATGGGCTTTTTCATAGTATTCTGCAAATGAGAAAAAAATGCCCACGTTACGTTCCATTACGTTTAAATTTTTGCCAGTGATTCCTTAAATGTGAGCCAAAAACCCGTTATTTCGAAATATGATTCTATGTAACGATGAAGCAAATTTCTCAAGAAATGCTATCAATAATTTTTATAACAATCATCATTGGGTACGCGAAAATAATTTCAAGATGCGATTTTCAGTAAATGTGTAGGCCGGCATTATTGGAGATTACTTGATGGGACCAGTTTTTCCGCCAGCAAAGATAAACGGACAATACTATCGTCAATTTCTTTAAAAGAAACTTCCAGTGCTGCTGAAACCATTTATTTTGAGAAACCAAATGCGGTTCATGCGCCATGATGCCACAGTTCATTTCAGCATAGAAGTGAAGTAGTTAATAAATAAAAATTTAACACCCGTTGGATAGTTCGAGGAGGCTATTGGATGTCTTTTTTCTGGGAATAACAAAATAGGCGTATGCGGCCGAAAACAATGACAGATACGCAAATAACTCGAAAGATCTCTAAAGAACACAATAGAGAGTTCAAATGTCACATCAGAATTCTTACGGGGCACTCTAAAAAAAAAACGTACAAAAAGATAAAATAGTAGGTGATCCAAAAAAATTTAACGACCTGTATATTGCGACCGACGATTTTACCATTTTGTATAGATTTTTAAATACAGGGTGTTTCGGGAGGAAAGAGAAATATTTTACGACCTGTTCTGGAAGCCGAAAGAAGCAATAAGAAGCTTATAAAAACATGTGTCCGGAAATGCGTTCTTTTTGAGTTACGGGGTGGCAAAAAATTATAAAAAAATCCGTTTTTCTTAAATATTTTGGATAGTACAGTGAGCTCTGTTGCTATCAAAACTAATATAAAAGACGTCATTCTGCTTAAGCTGCTTATTTGAATTTCGTCAGGGGCGTACGTGACACCCAAAAATTAAAAAAAAACTTACGAAAAAAAATTTACGCCGCTTTCATCAATATTTATACTCATTTAATTGTATTGTCAATTCTAAAGAAAAAGTGTCCCTTGAGTTTTTCTGCTGAAACAAATCGTTTTCGACTAATAAGCAAAATATCGTTTCTCTGCAATTGCAATAAATTAATAAAATTAAATGCATTTTTTATTTAAAATAAATTTTAACGAGGACATATACCTGAACAATAAAATATGAAAATAAACACCTTAATAGATATTCTTGAAAATATCTCCACTACTTTCGACACATCTGGTAGCTCGTTTATTAATCTCGTTTAGTGTTGCCGTCGAGACGAGACGAGAATAGGCCTTCTCTCGTTTCGTCTCGTCAGCCGAGAGAAAATTGAGAGAACCCTTCTCTCGTCTCGTCTCGGCCCTCTCGTAAATACTAAATATTCAATTTAAAAAAGCCTAAAACATCAAAATATACTGGGTTAAAGGGGGTTTCCTTAGGTTATTTTATGAATTAAAAGTATATATTAACATAGGTCCGTTCTTTATCCACAGGGTGTTAATGTTAAAAATCGTTTTTGTTTAATATTTTATGCATTTCTTGGCGTATTACCTTGAAAATTGGCATACGGGGGGTTTCTTGGTATGAAAAATCAGATTATTGACACATTCTTACTCTGGCCGATAGAGCTTTAAAGAGAAAAAATGTATTTAAAATTATTTAAATAATAGATTTTTTTAATTGCTTCTTTTAATTTTACAATAAAAAATTTAAAGATTTATTTAAGCTGTAGCTTTCTACGTGTTCCTTGTGTACAATTTATAGTAACCTTATTTTTTTAAATGCTGTAAAAACCTTCTTTTAATTCAATGTAACGTATTTTTAAGCAATCTGCAACACCCTGTATAGAATAATATGTATTGCGCACAAACTACTTCTCAAACGCTATAGCTTTCCAGTTAAAATTTTGTTCTACACAGTGGCACAAAAAAGTTGAAGGTGGTGGACATTATAAAAAATCACCCTGTACAACCAACACTAGGTTTTGTTAATTTTTTTTCATTTTGGTTGTTTTTTAACATAATCCTTTTTGTGCCTTTAAAATGAAAATAAATGTTTAAGATTGGCGTTTTATTAATTTTTTTTATAGAAAGAGGTAAGACAAAGGTAAGTAAGTGTGCGGGACATTTTCAATAACACATATTTATGGAAATGTAACTCCCTCGATTTATATTGTGAACTCTATGATAAATAGGATTCTTCTGGTTCTTAGAAAAAATAATTTAAATTTCGATTTAAATTTGAACCCTTTTTGAAAATATATTAGAATTTAAATTTAATTACAATTTTTATATTGCTGCAAATTGGCAAGATCTCTATTGTTGTTCTTATTTCTAAAAACCGCCCACTTTACACCTCACGGTTGTTAGGGCAAACGCATTAAAGAATAGAATACTATTTTTATTAGCGCGATCATAAATTAGAATTTATACAGGTTACAATAATATTTAAATAAAAAGAATATAAAAAAGGTAAAAGAAAAGTTGTTGGAAATGAAAAGGGAATATTACAACATAAACAATTTTTTTACTGATGAAATTGAAAAAAAATCTTTAATTTTTTTAATGCGAAGGCGATACTTTATTTTTAAGGTCTTATCGGGTAAGTAAGATTCTAGAATATTTTGTTCTTATTCTTATTATTACCTCAAACAAAATGGCAACGTTTTAAACATTTACATTGTTGAGATTCTACAGAATCAAAATGGTTTAAAATAAAAAAAAACAACTTGCACATTCCCTATCTTATTTTATCCTATCCTATATGATCTTGCCCTATTAGATCTTAGATCCTACACTTGTAAGATCAATAGCATAATATTTACGAACCCTTTTTTATTTCCCATGTTAAACCCTTTTGATTCTAGAGCATGTCAAAAATGCAAAAATGTAATAAAAAAAATAATGGCGACATTTCGTTTTGGAGGGTTATATGAATCTAATATTTTGGCATCATAAGGTATTCGATAACACCTTCCAAATAAGGTCTCACAATACCCCATTTGTATTTTTTTTCAATGACCCCCACCCTTTTCCACCCTTAAAAACCCTAGGGCCGGTTTCTCAATAACGAGTTAGGTTTAACCCGCGGGTTTTCTATAGAAAATTGAGGGTAACTCGCGAGTTAAGAGTTAACTCGACATTGGGAAACCGACTATAAGTGTAGAAAATATGTATGCTAACTCCGAATTTAATACAATATGTATCTCCAAATTACTTATGTATGAAAAAATCATAAAGATGGTTTGTTTTTTTATTATTATTATGCCAATTTTTTGCTGGAGAGATCGAGAGAAAAACGAGAAATTCTCGACGAGAAAGCATCTCTCTCGTCTCGTCTCGAGGTTTCATTCGAGAGAAAATACCTCTCGTCGAGACGAGACGAGAGACGAGAATCTCTCGTCTCGACGGCATCACTAATTCTCGTTATTAATAGCTCGGGAAGCGCGTTGAACTGAACGTCTTATA